>CAXIVR010000006.1:50917895-51090395 GCA_964035755.1 Teleogryllus oceanicus
TTCAACTGTTCTTCCGCTTGTAAAGCTTTGCTTCTTTCGATTGAATTAATTATATTTAGGTTATATGATACGAAAAGAAAATAATCAAACATGTTAACACTCTTAACAACAAATATCAGTCTTAATTTTTATTTAAAAGTAAGTAATTTACTGACTTATATTACCTCTTCTCGCTGAGGTTCAGGGAGTTTTTGGAGATTTGCATTCTTAGAACGGTTTCTTCTGACGGAAAGTAAATCTATCTGAAAAACTCAAATAATTTCTGCATTTACATTTGTATACTCCTGCAAAATTAATTTATAATTCTAGCTATGTAAAAGTTTATGTTATAATGCGTGGTTTTAAAATATTGAATATAAATAAGGATTTGTAAGTTATCACGAACTTTGAATTTAAATCCAGCATTTACCATTTAGACAAAGGTAACTTCATAAGATCCATTAGTATCACTTAAAGTTCTACAAGACGCACTGCGGTCGTGCTCTCGAAAAGAGGCCCGAATTAAATTCGGGACCGGGCCGTAAACTTTCGTAAACTAAATGACGCAACGGGTTTTGGAATAATTTCTGATGTAATCAATCTACGATACAATGTATATCCTCCTTTTATATCATTGTATAGTGTGCACTTACTATTGCAATACTGTTTGTTCCTTGTTTGTTTTTTGTAAGAAATGATTCAGAGGTCCAGTTGGTCCGTCTTATGTTATGTAACTTGAGGTTTATTTCGGAGGAACTAAGTTTGTCATCTATTTAAGACGTCGCCGTCGCGTCATTTGACGAGTGTGCCGTGCGTTAAACGTCTTCTAACACAAGTGTGCAGATGTGTTGAGCCGCATACGGCATAAGACCCGAAATTGCAATTGCCGTCAAGTTCACAAGGATCTGGGTTTTCGGAATTAAAATCCAGTAGTCAATGAAATAAACTACTGGAAAATGCAAAATGAGGATAAAGTCTCGTTTTCTCAACGTCGCGCCACGGCGTTATCAGCGTCTTTTTCGCCATTTGTATATGATGTTGCTGCTCATTTAATAAGAGAGCTCGAGGGTGTTGATTCGTGTCTGCCTTTGCACCCCTTTTCACTGCTAAGATAGCATTCTGAGCTACGACGTTCACTAGTCACAGGGGACTAAGTACGCGACATCCAGATCGGCTGCCTTAGCTCAATGGCAGCGTCACTGCCTCTGCAGCATCGTTTGCTGGGATATTCTAGGGTTCCAGTCCTGGTGATGGCGAATTATCGACAAAAGTTACTTAGCTGGCTCTAATCCAATCACAATAGAATTGTAGCAACCGGCTTCTCTGATCGGCAATTTTTTCGTGCTTTCTGCTATGGCAATGCTGAAGCAGACTATCAAACGGACCAGGCAGGAACCGTGGTCTACACGCGATCTTTCCTTCCTCATTCTTGCCCCCTCCTCTTCCCCTAATGCACACACTACCACACATGTCGGGAGGCCGGAGGGGGGCTTCAAACTTGTCCCGGATGATGGGGTGCCCCGGTAGGGGAGGTAGGTTTCTGCAAGGGAACCCCACAGGCCGACGAATAGATCGGTGCAGGACCTCACATTCTACTGGGGAAGAAACACCACACTTCGGGCGGCTTCGGTGGTGTACCGAAGTTCCGGAATCGAAGCTGGGAATTGGAGAAATAATCCTTCGTATGCCGTCCTCCGGAGGGGAAGTAAAGCCGGCGGCTCCATATAGTTGATTTACTGTATGTAAAAGATCCCCAAGCCTAGAAGAAGTCTCTGAGCAAAATTAAAATCGTCTGTTTCGACGCCTCACTGATACCTCCTCCTCTCAGCAGCTCAACGCTGAAAGGCGCGAAGTGGAATTTGCGTGGCCAGGCGAAAGAGCGGGCCTGATGGCCTGAGCATCGCTCTAGAAAATACGGGATAATTGAATTAAACCGAATTCACCTCCTGGGGCATCACAAGCACTATACGTAGGTGTCTAATGACGTGTACTGTTGCCGTGAGCGGCATCGCGGTCGGCGGAGAAGAGCGGAGTGAGGCGGCGGGCGGGGCGGGCACCCCTGGCAGCGACGTCTCCGCGTTATTGGATTTATGAGCTAAATGGAACAATTGATCGCCGGGCCGCATGTGAATGCGCTCGTCTCAACAGGGCAGGCGCACTGCAGCGGCAGCGGATGCGGAGGCGGCCCCGAACCCCAGACGGCCTCCGCCCGCGCCGCGCCGCCCGTTAACAGCGCCACTACACGCGTCTCGCTTCCACACTTTTTTTTTAAAAAACAGGGCTAAATAGAAAGATTTGTATCCGTCCAGGTGGGTCACACCGACTGCGGGACTAAGGGCGTTAGAATGCTGTAAATAGGCCAAAAATGTAATCGATTGGACTAGTTTGAAAAGGAATAAACTTTTTATTTATTTATTTCAGGTAGCTTTTTAACATGGCCATAGCGACCTCAGTTACACCAACTATTACAGTTTACGTATACATTAATAGTGATGGGTTTGAAAAAATAATGAAGTCGGTCCAATTGATTATTGTTTGGCATATTTATAGCGTTCTAGTGTCCCTTGTCCCGCTGTCGGTTGGACACTCTTAGAAATCTGTTGTGAGGCACATAAATCTTTCAATTAAGCCACTGGGAGAGGTGGCTCAGTGCATCAACTGATGTCACTGCACTACCTCTGTCCGGAAGGTCCTAGTTTCGAGTCCCGACGGCAGACTAGTACATTGACATTAGTTTATTAGTTAGATCGAATTCAGTCGCTGTCTGGAGGAGAATTCTTGCTGCCGGCTGATCTGATCGGTAGTTTTCCGTGGTTTCTCCGATCAACTGCAGTAGAATGCCGGAGCAGTATCCTAACAAACGGGCCACGGACCGCGCGCGTTCTTTTTCTCCCTTCTTTGTCCTATCGTCACCTCTTACTCACACTTACACTAACATGCAGTATACTACACACATGCCGGGAGACCAGTCGGGATCTTAGAGCTTGCCCCGGTTGAGGCAGTGCCCAGTTGGTGGGAGATACTTGGTTGGGGAAACCCCGCTAGTCGACGGTAGGTAGGCGCCGGATCACGCCATCCAGCGGGAGGAAAATCACCGCCACCGCCCGATGAAAAACATGCACTACACTTACGGAACAAATGACCTCAGTTGTTGACTCGCTCTGAATCACTAACAATCAATCCAATTATGCGATGTTTAATAAGTTTTCAAATTAGATGCTTTTTAGCGGTATCTTTTGCACTGTTAACTGAGGCGCACGGCGTGGGTGGGACCGTCTGGGAATAAAGTTTGTGTACTGAGAGATGCTGATATTGCATTTCTGTCACTTCGCCACTTATTCTGCGTATTAGCCCCTCGGAATGCTGTCGTTGTTCCGCTACCAGTCGGCAGATGGTTATTTTATGACACGTTAGAAATTTGTATCGTGCGCGCTGATCATGAACCATCCGGGGGACTCGGCGTTTAGTCGTGGAAAACCTCTGCGCGGACGCCGAACCCTGGATCGTTCGCGCCTGCGACAGCTGCATCCGCGCAGTTGGCCGAGAGGTGGCTGGGCTGGGCCGCGCGGGTCACGGCTGATGCGGTGTAGGAATGCTTTTAGGGAGAGCGAAAAAAGGTGAAAAAAGTGAAGGTGCCCATCCGCTAGGCGCAGCTGGAGACGCCACGGGGCCATCTCTAGGGGCAGTAAATTAAATTTAAGAGATTTCACTGAGCTAAAACCATAGGGGTGTAACTGTCCGGGCAAAGGAGGGGAGAGATGTTCTCGAAAATTTCTAAATATATTAATTTTCACAATTACCCCCCCCAAAAAAATAAAATATGAGTACATACAAACGAATGAAAATATCAATTACATTTCAACATTATGAATTACTACATAATGATATAATAATAATAATAATAATAATAATAATAATAAATAATAATAATGACTCAGGCATTTACATCCTAAAAACGGAAAATATTTATTTTTTGTGTGCTTAAAAAGTGAAATATATGTGTTAAAGCGACGAAAATATTTACTTATTACCCACATGAAAACCGGTAACCAACATCGAGAGAAATCTCAAAGCAAAATATGACGTGATTGTATCACTTGCACATTTCGTCTGTGCAATCTGAGGAAATGAGGGAGCCAGTCGTATTTATGAGTGTGTTATCGCTGGGAGTGTCATTACCTGAGTCGACAGTAGTGTTAGAAATGACCCTCAGACATTTTGACAGGTCGTGAATCACACTCACTCCACCCAATCGGGAAAGTGCCACGGTAACGTGTGACCAACCACTACATTCCAAACTAGCACATCTTTAAACCATATTTCCAAACCCTCCTACGCATTAAACTTGAGTATTATACTCAAAATATTCATTTATTCATTAAAAAATTAGCGAAATAAGTAATAATATTTGTTTCGGGGAAATTATTTATTTTTAGGTAATATGCACTTTGATTTATGGAAACTACGGATCGGTACTTAATTTACACTAAACATTCAACGCGGAGGATTAAAGAAGAAAATGTGTATTAATCTGAAAGTTGCAATATTATTATTATTATTATTATTAATAATAATAACAATAATAATAATAATAATAATAATAATAATAATAATAATAATAATAATAATAATAATATCTGCCCAACGCCCTGGCACGCCTGCAGAGATGAGAATAGGGCAGGAAAGCACCGTTCCTCCGTCGGCTGGAAATAGGTGAGAAGAAGCCACAGAACTCCCGGGTTTTAAAATTCTGACACATACCGCCTATCCAGCTTCGTCGAAAGTTCTCCACCAAATAGCACTGGAACGGAGCACCTCTCAATTTACGACGCTTCAGTTGTGGACTCGTAATTGCATTTGCTAACAAGTTCCTTTCTCCGGTTCGTTTATTTCAACTCAATAAAAGGACGAACTAACATAAAGTCGAGATCGGCTACATTTAATTTCCAGAAGCAAAACAAGGAATCTTTTTAGCATTTGCAATGGATGAAAGAACTGGACGAAAAATACCGAATCACAGGTTTGAATTCCTTCTCATCTAATCCCTCTTCTCTCTGAGGTAGTCTTGATCTTCGTTTGTTTGTTTTTTAATTTTTTTTTTATTTTTTATTTTTTTTTGTGACAAGCTCATTATCTGGCGAATGCTTTTGCTTAATCCTATTGAAATGTTAGGGTAACGAGCAGAGTCACCGAAATCAAAAAATACAAGAAATTATATTTTATTTATTTATCATAGACATTTTAAAAAGGGTCAGTTAAGACTTTTTTAACGAAATTCTTAGACCTACTTTTAGAATAAACATTACCCCGCCTCATCACGACTTCCCCTTCACGTGGCACTTCTCTTCCCTCCTCCCTACACACATATATACACACGTAACATAACTCAACAGAAGTTTAGAATAAAGAGATGCACTCTACCCATTGTAAAAACAGAAGGATACCATGAATATGCCACTGTTATAAATAAACTACAATGTGGGGCGTAAGGGAAATAAATAGAGAGGGAACGAGATGAGGAATTCCATAGCGTGTATGTTATATCCTTATGTAAACCTGAGTATGCAGGATTCGAGGGGAAATCTGGATTTGAGAGTGGAAACATTGAGCAAGGCAATTAACATAGTATGAAAGAAGAAGAAATCGCAAGGCGCTAAACAGAATTTTCGTGTGCTGCGTAAACAGAATAAGTGTTATCGGATTTTATTTACTACAAACAATGAAAGATGTATTTGTTATAAACTATTGATCTTATGAACTGTACCTCAAAGGCTTACGCAACAAATAAGTAGAAAAATATTGTGCAGAGGCAGGCGAAATGGACGGAATCTGGGAAATTCTGCCGACTGAGAACCTCTTTTTACTCGATTGTAAACACTAATTGTTATAAGTATGCTAAAAGTACAAATACTAGTATATTATTTTAAATAAAAATTATTACGGGAAGTAACTGTTTCTACACGGTTCAACAAGTGATTATTAATTGTCTTGGTTTTGCTTACGTGATTGATGACGTCTGATCTTTCGCGGGTCAGGCAAAAAGTTGCTCATCGTAGGCCCTCTACTCTTCGAGAGCCCTGTTGAGGAATCGACTGTCTTTGCTCGGAACTGAGATTCCAGTTCGAAGGATAGGCGCTAGGTCGACATAGGATATAAGGAAAATCAGATGCCCAACCTCGAACCTTTAAAATTTCAAAGTTCAGGTAAGTGGTGCGAGACGGCGCCCAAACTGAACACGAATGCTCGGTACTGGGCGACGATGGAAAGACGAAAATAAAAGTGAAGCCGCCAAAGTCAGCGCATTCTATGACGCATTCAGTGGTGGTGGTGGTGGTGGGGGGGGGGGAGCGGTGGCTACTTCGAAGAACTCCGAATGAATGGCCGCCTCGGTGCACGTTGAGCATCGAGTGGCTGCCGGGATACTCCAGCGTTCGAAGTCCGAGTTGAGCGGTTGAGAGCGCGAAGTAGGCGGTGGGAAGACTCTCCAAAGGCGATGCGCCGTTCCTTCGCCGTTTCCGAACCGCAGAACAGAGGAACACGTTAAACAAAATCCTGGAAGGCGCAGGTACACGGGAAGTGTCCACTTCTAACTCTCCACCTGTGCGCCCTGCAGCACCGTCTTAGATGGTACAAGGCATCAATTATATCACTACAGTGTCTCCGACCTGGAAGTAGTTTTCTCCGATCAACACCAGGCGAATGCCGGAGAAGTACCTGAACAAACGGATCACAAACAGCGCGCGATGTTTCCTTCCTCTTCCTTGTCCTATCCTCACTCTTATGCATACAGTTACACTTACATGAAACCGCATGCATACAGTTACACTTACTCTATCACACATGCGGGGATACCTGTCGGGGAGTCTGTCCCGGCTAGATCGGTGCCCCGATGGTGGGAGATTCGTGGATGGGAAAAATCCCCGTGCGAGAGCTCGCCTTCCGGTGGCGGAAGATCTCCCCCGATTAAAAATGCACTATACTTTCGGGAGTAATGCCCATAACAGTTGACGCGACCGGAATCACTAATCAATCAAGCGCCTTGCAATGATTCGGCGAGTTGGTGGTGGTGGTGGGGGTGTGTTGCGAGAGCGATTGGGGCTTTGCAGTGGACGGCGATGGCAAGCGATTTGCGTCCTTTGTGTGAGAACCAGGCATGCTCCAAGAGCATCAACTGTCAACGATTCCAAATACATGGCGACACCACATTGAACGGAGGAGGAAGCTGCTCTACGCCAGTCGATGGCAGTGGAGAAGGCTCGGCAGACGATCAAAAGTTCCGGTATGCTCAGTCGAAAGTTTTTTTTTTTAACAGCTGTACTTACCTTCATGGGAGGGCATGGGTATTCGCGGGCGGGAGACGTGACTGTGTATGAAGGTGACCTTATTGTATCTACTTAATTACGGCTAACATTAATTTTGGGTGAGTGAAAACAAATTTTAAAACTCCTTATTAAATGTAAAAAGACAGAAATACCTACCGGTTTACGTTTTGAAAATATACATGAATTGATCAATGACTCGGACAAACGAGAAGTGACAGCAAATTTATTGGATTTATGACTATTGTGTTTTTCTTGAATAGGTGTGTTTTTAATATCATATCAAAAATTCAACACACGTTTCATCATAATTTCCTCTGGTTACCGGCATGGCGTTCAGAGTTTCTATAGCAAGCTGTGTTTTGTCATAGGTTCATAATGTGACAAAATACTCTTTCAGGAGCAGCATTGTTTAGAGTCATGCAGAAGATGAACTTCACAAACTTAGTAAATGGATAAATTACATGATTCTCGGATGAAATGAGAGGATATTTCAACCCACGTTTAACTTTGTAAATTTGGTTGGCAGTTAATTCATAGAGTTTCCCACCGGCTGCAAACAATTTGGCCCAGTCGTACTCGTCATACATTCTTTTTGTACAATAGACATATAATTCGGGTTAAATCTGCAATATTTGTTTAATCCGGAACAAATTGATTACCGACGTACTTTCCGAAAATGTTGAGGCTATGCATCAGAATTCGGGGCTGTCACAAAAACCAGTACAGCCGGTCACCTTACTGTATTTTTGTCGCGAGCAGAGCGCCTTCCGGTCCCTCAAACAGCTGCCCCCGCGCGAGGTCAAGTGGCAGAACGATCGTTGCCAATTCCGCTGCCGGTCGCTCGACTGCGCGAGCGTCATACGGACCAATTGGACTAAACTCTCCTCTTGTTCGGTCTGTATTTGATACGAGTTAAACGTAATAGGGTAGATGCAACAGAGGCGCTTCGAATGAAGCTCGTTTTTGACACTGTGCTTTCGCCTTCGTAAATCCATGTTTACTCGGTTTTCGATTCGGCGTTCGGATTTGGGTCTTCAACATTGTATTCTGGGGTGGGTAATGGCCCAAAGAACGCTTGGCAAGATTTACCTCTACCAATTTTTTTTTGTATTTTTTTATTAGTTAAGTTTAATTCTTAATCGATAATATTTTTACGCACTACGGCCGAGGATGAAAAAAACTACAAAAAAACAACAAAAAAAACGAATGTTAAGTTTCTTTTTATTAAGAACTTGCATAGTAGACGTTTTTAACATATGATTTCAACAGTTTCAAGCATGGCCACGTTCAGCTAGAATGAAGTGTTAAAAGAGTATTCTATGATTCAAAAGAAGTGTGTAAAATCCTTCTTGGGGTGTATTTATGGTTACTACTACTAATGAGTTAGAGGAAAAATCGAAATGGTCTTGAAACTTTGAATGCATTGCATTGTGTGCGATTTAAGATGCACTTGCGAGTCAGTGACGTTTGAGAGGGGGAGGGGGGGACCTGACGAGTCGCACGTCCTTGGACCGCACCGACTTTGCCCCGTGGACCTCCGGCCGCGCCTGCGGTTCATCAGCGACCCTCGGACCGCTGGCGCTACCATAGACTAAAGAGGTAGTCTTTACTCTATGGCGCTACCGCCTTGCAGAGCTCCCCGAGGTAACCGAACCGCACTGGGAGGCGGCGAAGAAAGTAGAAAAAGAATGAAAGAAAAGAAGGAAGCGACAAAAAACACGAGTGGGTAGATGGACTGACTTGCGTTATAATATCGCGTAGCTCTGTGTCCGAATTATTCGGGGACGGGGGGTCCAATTTCACTATTCTTCATAACTTGTTTTTACTATTGAACATTAAGCAAATTTATTCTCAAGGAAAAGAAAGGTGCAGAGTGGTCACGGTAGAGTCATGCTCCTGTACAACTTGTTGGTGTTACAGTGGAAAGTCCTAAAATCGAGAATAAAACCTGAAACTAGTACGGACTCGTAATTATACTTGTAATTTTTGCTTGCCTTTGAATCTGTCACAAAGTGGATAAAACCGATGTAAGCATCTTGAAGTCTGGCTGTTACCTAGGGAAACTGCCAAATTGTTCGGGTGGCCGATCTAATCTCTGATTGTAATTGTTGCTGTATGGGGGGAGATCAATACAAAAAATCAGGACTTTTAAGTATATTTATAGTGAAAATTTGTAAAATGGATTTCGATTTCTCTCTGTAGAGCTGAGCACAACGGAGGACCAGACACTTGTTCCTGCCGGAAAACTTAGTTGAGATTTGAAGAAACAGAGAATGCATTTCTTCTAAAATTTCTTGCTATCGAAGAAGATATTCACAGACGTTTAAAATGGTAGTGGAAAAAAATATAATTTCTTAAATTTAAAAAAATTGTGTCATATCTTAAAATTACAAAAATAATCAACACGAAAACGAAATGGGCTATTTTCTCCATCATTCACAACTTGACCCAATCCCGATACCTCAAAGTGATTCGAAGATTTTGCTATGGCGCACGTAAGTTTCTAACGCTTTATTGTCAATAACCTTGCTAGCATGAAGTGCTTTCAGTTTGTCGGTCAAATTATGTTTTACGTACATTAAAATCACTTTAAAGAAACATATTCAGAGCGATGAATTCCGATTTCTGCCTATCTTTTTATCATGGTTGAAATTCCCTTGTGATATGAACGACTCGGAGCAGTAAGATTAAGCCATAGCTGCCCGCTGTTCGTAAATGTTAATATGTCGATTTTGGTCAGGATGACCAAAATCATAACAAGTCAGAATGACTTGTTATTACCAAGCCTTCATAAGCGTGAACAAGACGTATATATTAAGAAGACAAGCCACACTCTCCCAAAAAATGGACGTATTAACATATACGAATAGCAAGGTTTGCTATGGCTGATGTGTCTTGTCTTGTTACTGCCCCAACTCTTTCACCCCTTCGTGTATTTTTAAAGTGTACGTACTAATTTCGTTCTGATCTTTCAGAACTTGAAAATTCCTTTTTTCTGTATTGCCGCTAACTTTCCTACATCGATGCGAGTGTTATGACCGGTGAGTCACCAAGCATTCCTATGTCAGATGAGCGCTTGCGAGTTTTCCTTCATTCCTACAATGCGAACATTCGAACTTTTGTTACACGAGCTCGAGGGTTGGGTTACCTTCCTCCAAAAGAAAGTTTCACCTTTCAATGTGTTCCAATAGCGTGTCAAATCCAAAGTGATCCTTATGCCGAAATGAAAATTACTTAAAACCGGCAGGTGGTTTTCGTCCAAGTAACCTGCACCAAATGCACTAGACCCGTTCAACTTCAGGTAGCCTTTCAAGAAACTATTTCTAGGTGAGCAACTTCGGAACACGCATCACGAAGAAATGAATGTACTACAAGTTAATATTTGCCTACTTGAAAGAAATTTTTCTTTTGAGGAAAGAGTGTGTGGGAAAGAACAAGATAAAATTGACCGTGAAGTACAGTGTATCTCTAACTAGTCTCTCCTGAAATAGACATCAGCAATTACAACTTCTTCCCCAAAAGAGTCTTCTTGTCGAACGACTAAAATTACTAACTTCGTCTCTTCTTGAAAACGCCAAGTCTTGTATTATTTGCATATAATTTTGCTATCTCATTTTTAATGAGAACAGTTACATTAATATTCTTCATTCTAACATCACAAGAGTACGTGCTTTGCGGTTTGTTGACGCAATTTCTCTCCGTGTTCCGCAGGTTACAAAGAGTAAAAGCCGCTTCCAAGAAACGCTCTTTCGTGTGGAAGTCCTTTGCCCTTCCCTGGTGACGACGAACGAGCGTTGCGTGATCTCGTAAGCGCCGAGAAATTGCGTCACTCTTGCGGTTCACTCTGCACGTCGTCTTCCAGAAGTTTAAGAAAACCAGTTGTATCACAGACGCTATGGCAGCGATTTCAAAATATCCGTTTAAATTACACTAATTGAAGGAAGTTATAAAATAGTACAAATATGATAAGTTATGAATGGAGCAGTGGGTCCCAACGGGATCAATGAAGATCAAGGGTCGATTGACGATCTGTAGCCGAATTATGCACCGTTGACAGATCAGTACAATAAAGATCCTATTGATTACATATATATATATATATATATATATATATATATATATATATGTGTGTGTGTGTGTGTGTGTGTGTGTGTGTGTGTGTGTGTGTGTGTGTGAAATTGATAATTGAATATTTTCGTATAAAAAGCTTCCAAACGTCTAATAGGCCTAGTTGTTTATATTTGTAAAAGTTGAAAATATTAAGGGTACAAAAAATAACATAAATCTTAATAAAACATTTTTAAAGCATATTCTTGGTCTAATTGCTGTCAAGTCATTGAAATGCAATTGTTTATATTATGAATAAGTTGTATTCCGTATGATATAGAAAAAATCAAGGGGTTTCAATGAAACAATGCTACAAACAATTTTAAAGGGGGTCGATGTTAAAAAAATGGTTGGGAATCCATCGTTTAAAGAGAATTATTTGAAGGATGGAACAATGCAATATATTTAGGAACTCTGTGTGTGTGTGTGTGTGTGTGTGTGTGTGTGTGTGTTAAAGGAAAAATATTTGGGGATGTAGAAATTCCTTAAAAAATTTACGTGTTTTCGAGTTAATAGTATAATTTCGATTTTTATTGTTTTGTACAAGCTTTATATCCAAAATGGCTCGTCGATCATTTGAAAGTTGTTGAGATTTGTGTTGGAGATATCATTATCAAGAGGACACCGTCGTCATAGTTTTTCGGTGTGCGCGTTTTGAAAAAGAAACACGAGTTTGTTTTGTAATTCGTTCTTTCGATTCTTTTCCGTTCGGACGCTAGCCTTGTACAAAACTGTAAAAGCGGCAATGAGAAGTGACGACAACTTCCATCTTTTTGTTCTCCCCTTGGCGCCAACATCACAATTCGCGACATCCAGATACTCGGCCCTGCCCAAGAATTTTGTTATTGTGATGTACAAGCCCTATCGGCGGTGCACAAAAGAAATGAAAAATTTTATTGCAAAACTGTTTTATCCGGAACCGCTTATTTCCTACTTTTCGCCACTGATCGGATATGGAGTTGCAGGATTCGCTGCATTCCCATTGGTATAATAGGGAAATTGGAAGTGAAGTGCGCAGTTAACTAAGTCACGTTTCACTGTTGATACATCAGGTGTTAAATATCTTATTAAAAAATGTGATGTGACATTTATGATTATTTTCTAAACTTTCTTCGAAATTAACAGGACATTCCCGGGATAGAAGCAAATTAATTCAGGCTTCAATAGATTATAAGCGTGCAAGTATTTTGAACTCGAGGGACCGAGGAGAGTGGAACAAACTCGCCAAGATCCTCGGCCAAACACACTGCCCGTCTTTGCTTTCGAGCATTCGGGTGAATGCCCACTTCCGCTTTTTCCTGGAACACTGTGCCTGGCAGCTAGCGAGCGAAAGGGGCAGCGTGGGACGGGGAAGAGCTCCGCACAAGGCCTGCTATCACTCCGGAAGCCAAGGCTCTTATCGTGCGCTCCAACCTCCCCGCCCCACCCCCGCCTCCATCGGTTATGCAGCCGCCCCGCCCCGCCCCGGGAACGGTCGACGATAGTGCGACTGGAGAGGGGGCGGGGCAGGCAATATATAGTACGCACGTGGAGGCTATTGCTGAGAAATGGGCTGGGCGGGCTTTTTCCCGGTGAAGTAATGTTCTCCACACAACATTTTTTACGTTTTATTTACTTTTACGTTACATTTATTACGTTTTACGGCTAATTTACAATCTTTTTTTAATTGGTAAGGATGATGAACCTAGGGACATTCAACATTGTACGGAGTACATTTTTTTTTTAATTTTTTAAATTTTTTTTATAGGATGTGATGTCTCTTAAGTCGTTCAAGGTTTTCACTATCGTCCAGAAGACTGATGGCGAGAGCGTTGGGTATTTGTTGAGGCGCAGGCATTCAGGTTGATTTTTGATGCTGAGTTGTATTATTTCTTGTATATGGTGGAATTATTGATATTGTTGTATGGTGTTGTTGGATCAACACTACATGAAAACAAAATTGTAAACGTTTATGATTGTTTCAGTAAAGAGTCGAATCGAAACCGTTATTTTTCCCAAATGTAGCTTTACTAATTTTCTGAAGTTATGAAGGTCATGCAATATCCTAACAGAATACGTAATAAATAACTACAAATCAACAAATAAAAATGTTTTAAATTCAGCACAAATAAAAATTATATACAAGAAACATCAAGTCATTGAACGCTAAACCGTTAACCCCCGCTTCCCCCTCCCCCAGAAAAATTCTGGCTGCGCCACTTACGGATGCTGTTCTGGGTATCTTTACTACATTTTTAAAACTCGCCTTTTCTTAAAAACAAGAAACGTGCTTTTTAACTATACAGATTCGTTATTATAAGCTATGGGTTTAATGTGTGATCGTTTCCGAGTATTGTACAAGTATTTCTTGTAATACTTGTACAGTAGTACAGGTATTACAAGTATTTCGAAGTATTGTACCCATTTGTAATTGACTTTTCGGAGGGCAGTCGCACCCCCTGAGCCCCCTCCCCGGTATTTCACTCATCTTATTGAGGTGTCCAAATGGCGCCGCGCTGCCCGCATTTCTCTGACCCTGAGCTGGAAGCAGTGAAAATCAATCAACTGTCCAACAAATCAATCAATCAACAAATCAATCAATCAACAATCTTCCCGCGGTAGCCTATGCATGTGTGACAGAGACCAATTATTGTGCACACACCTCAGTAACACTTAGTTCACTGCCAGTAGCCATGGAGATGGGAACAGATGTATTTCCACCGCTTTGAGGTGTCAATCTAGTTTGAATTTTCATAGTAACCATTTGGAGACTTGCTATCTTGCAAACTTGTTACTAAATGTCGCTATACAATTGAAATGGTTGTACCATTGAATTAGATTATTGTAGAGGAGCAAACTTTAACAAAATTTTGATTGCGTTTTCGAGGGGAAAAAATGTGATTATGACGAGGTACTCATTCGAGATCTCCTTAGCCTGCGAAAGTGTGAATGAAGAATTCATAAGTTCCTTGCATTTCAAGTTTTTGTAGTTAAATGATAATCATCTGCATAAAATGTGGAAAATAAAGCAATTTAGAATATCATCTCAAAATGCACATAGTGCGCGTACGTTGAAATTCTCTTATTTAACTTTCTTCTCTGGACACTATAAACATGTTTTATTTAGTTCTGAGAACATTGAACCGATGGCAGAGTAGTCAGACAGGAATTAGTCATTGTAATAAATTAATACATTGACGTATGTGCCCAGTAATTGATCCAAAACATCGTTATGGGGAATATTATGAGATCTCACTCATCAACTGCAGATAGCTCCTCACTACGATTTCCGATAGCCGTGACCCCGTGAAGTCCTAGGTTTAAATTGCTGGCCGATAGGTTATCCATGCGTCAGTCGTTTGTTATAAAAAAAAATTCCATTCTCGAGCTTCAGTCTCTCTCATTGGTTGAGAAAGAAATCACTTATTTTAATTCTTACGAAACGGATAACTCATGTTGATTTATGTTTGAAGTCCACATTAACTACAACGTACGAGTTATAAACATTCATTAATATTCCCTAGGAAGTATATAATTCCCTTATCTTCAAAAATCGGGTGGTGACACAAAAATCAATTTCCGGGATATTTCAAAAATCAAGAAAAGGTTCCTTTGTTTTCAGTAATTGATTGCTTTTTTTTAAATTAAATGTTTACAAGATATGTTTTTTGCCGTTTAAAGCTTTGAAAACCTACTTTTACAGAAATAGGTCATAGTTTCCGTATTTGTAAAATCAGATTGATGGAGATATACACAATCTTATTGAAGGTTTTTCGTGGCACAAAGGAAAATGTTTCTTTAATTCTTTTTCCCCCTCTATAATTTTTCGGTTTGTTTTTTCCTTTTTCAACGTAAGAAAAAGAAAATATTTACATCAATTAATAATAGTTACTAAATTAATTTTTTAAATCTTGAGCATAAATAAATGGGAGGACTTAAATCTTTAATTTGTAGCCAATTGGCGGCTTCGCGTTAAGGTTTTCTGCCTCAGTACTCGACAGGGAATTTCAGAGTTAATGGAAGTTTTAAAGTGGACGTACCTCGTTCTAAAGACCGGCTGAAATA
The DNA here is from genome assembly GCA_964035755.1 of Teleogryllus oceanicus. Classification (NCBI taxonomy): domain Eukaryota; kingdom Metazoa; phylum Arthropoda; class Insecta; order Orthoptera; family Gryllidae; genus Teleogryllus; species Teleogryllus oceanicus. The sequence goes on from CAXIVR010000006.1 coordinate 50,933,348, forward strand.
AATGCCCCGTGTAGTCTCTCACTCTCCGGCGGCGCTCGTGTGCTGCTGCACATACACATACACAACACACACACACACACACACACACACACGGCCCAACCATGTTCAAACAAGGCTCCAGTGACACCACTAGCGTCGTGGAGCATCGCTCTTCCACGGAGTGAATAGCACCGTTGAATACTGTTAGTACTCCAGAATGAACTGGCCTTAGTATCACTAGAGATTTGTAGCTCGTGGATGCTTAAAGACATGTACAATTTGCATAGAAACCGCTTTGAAGTTGGAGGCATGGAGGGGTTTCGAAAGGCGTTTCGTTTTTACATTAAGTTTAATTTTCAGAACTTCGATCAGCGAAGCGATCGATTGAATTTTCAGGCTTTCATCTCGCGGTGAGAATTCAAAAGTTTATTCCTGCATTTAAAATTATTTTTAAACAATTCAAGGTTTAATTAAATTCAGTAATTTTTCTTATTTGTGGATGTTTCCGTAGAATTTTAGATAAGCAGTAAAGAGGGTTTTTTTATGTAGCTGCCACTGTTTTGGCACGAGAGGCAGCATGTTTATTGTCTGCTTATCTACATTCTACGTCGTTTACAGTGCAGTTCAGAGCACGACACATAAATCGTTAATGTTGTGTAGGTAAACATTCCGATAAAATAGAAATGCGTAAGAAGCAATGATGTCAACAACTAAGAACTTACTTAGAAGAAATGCACTAAATATTTAAATATATCAATTATTCTTAATTAATGGAATTAATTTAATCGAAAGAATTACGAACCAAAATGCAGTAACATCTGTTTGTTTATAATCGATATAAACGTGGATTTGAAAAATCTCATTTTGCCCTCACATGATCTCAATCGCACGTGATAGTCTACCCTACGTGAATGAACTCATGATCCGTTGACCGCCCATTCATTCCTAGCGATGATCTCACCGGGAGGGTTCTCTGTGGCGCTTATCCGTGGACTGCGAAGTCCGCCCTTCCGCCCCACTGTGCGTGTTCCGGGATCTTTTACCGCCACCCCCCTCCTTCCCCCTCCACCCTCCGCGCACTTCCCCGCTTCCCCCTCCACCTCGGACGGCGCCGCACCCCGCGCCCGCTCAGAGAATATCCCGATGACGTCGACTTGCGTGAAGCATTCTCCGTGAATGCATTGGTTTCTCGTAGACTTCCCCCCACCGCCGCCCCCCTCCAACCGATTTCCCGCCACCGGTAGTAAATAGCTAGGGCGAGCCTGCGTTTGGCAGTTCACGCGTGCTCGCCGGAAAGGAAGCAAGTGTCGTGCAGCTTTTGTTGAAGGGTGTCTCGAATTTCCCCGTCCATCATGGAAGAAGTGTACGGCAAACAGTACAAGCTGAACAAGAGCGAGAAGTTCGATGAATACATGAAGGCACTGGGTGAGTGGCATTGTTGTCGCGGTGAGCTTTTTAACACGTTCGGTGATTAGTTAATTCACTACAATGCATTTGACGCATTGCAGGACATTGAATGTAAGAGATTTAAATATAGTTCTGTAGAGTTTAGGAAAATGTGCTGAGATTTTGGAAAACTACAATCTTATCAACTGCATGGAGAGTATTTAACTTGTTCGTATTTTTATTACGCGTTTTGTACCTAAAATTCTTTCGGGTGCGTCTGCAGAGAGTTTCAGACTTGTATCCTTTAAAAGTCGCATGGAAATCTTAATTATTCAAAGAAACGGTGTGAAAATGTTATATAAATGTTACATGTAACGGCGAACCTTCAGCTTCTCTTTATTCTGTATGGAAGAGTTAGTGGAAGTGGTAACTTGCGTGACTCACAAGCAGAGGACAATTGTAGAAGGAAGTGTTGTTCAAAATTATCATTCCACTCTGTCGTCATTGCTAAACGCATATTTAGTATAATACACCGTCGTAGCTGTAGGCTGTAGTTAATTTTAATCTTGTTTTACAGGATAGTTTTTTTTATTAGCAACCAAATGGATAAAGTGGCAAGAAGCGCGTAGCTGCGATGTCGGAAAGTCTGTTGAGTGCCTTTGCGTCTATACCGCTTACACTATTGGACATTACAGTATTTTTTTTTTTTTTTCGTTTAATTTAAGCTGCATAGGGTAGATTTGAGATGCTCTAGTTTCAGTATGGATCTAGAACTAGACTGGCACTTTGCCGAAGTACTAGATACAGCGGCAGCCTTCACGGTAACTGGTCATGTTACGAACATGCTTTGCAACTACCCGATATCAAACGTGCAATCCATTTTGGGAGTGGTTTTGCTGTGAATGGTCTCGTACTTAAATTGAAAAGTTAAATGCTTCCGAAGTATTCCGTGGAAGGAACTGAATTTACGAGACTTTATTGTCGTTCGAAAAAAGATTAACACTTTGTTCAGTGCATTCATACACTTAAAAAACTTTTGCTTACCAACATATAATTGCATGAATTTATATCTAGTGAAAACTACTCCGTGAACGAAGTGCACGCTTACTTGAAACGGGGAAATTATATTGCAGTTGTGGGGGACAAGCTGTCTTGTGCTTAATACGTTACTCGTATAAATGTACAAAAGTGTAAATGGTGGCGATCACTTTAGTGTCGGCTAAATCTAAAGCTAATAGCTATAAGTGTTGAATTTCTGAAAAGTATTTGAAAAACTATATTTACAAGATTTGACGTTTAGTTTTGTATAAAAGATTCTAAATACGTGAGATGGAAGGTTATCGGGGCAAATAGCTCCTTTCGGAAATCTCGAAGCAGCGTCTTTTTAAGTGCCCCCTTTCTTTCCAATTTTTTTTAAATTTAGCCTCGTGATTAATCACCGATCACATCAGAGGTCGTCGATGCGTCTTCCGGTTCTTCCGCAAAGTAGGCGAGGTGTCGCAAGCATCAATTGAGGATAGTGGGTTACCCTTAATTCTTTAGTTTCACCGATGCTATTTCTGCCGCCCGGTTCAAGGCAAACGCGTGTGCAGGGCCATCGACCTCGTTCGGCGGCGTGCGGGCCGGTTCTCCACTCTGGAGAACAGGCCCCTCGCCTCCGTCCTTGCCGGCGGCCACGGGGACTGGGAGGGGGAAGCGATGTGTATGGTGTAATCCCCACGAAGTTTTTTGGGCTCCTCCAGCCCCTGGTCTACTGTACAGAAGTTATTTTACGTATAAAATAGATTGACAAGCGTTGACGTTGAAGGACTGTTTTCTCCCATGTAATAGAATGAATTTGGACCTGCAAACTAGCTGAATTTTGATTCGAAGGTACGGTACTGCTACGACATAATGATTAAACCCCACTCCTCTCGCTTAAAAGCGATCTAAAGAAAACCCACGTGGATTATAGTGAGGTCAGAAGAACAGTAAAAAGTCCTTGATTTCCAATACAAATTTTTAGTGATCACTCACAACGTGATAATTTACTTTTGAGAGAAGTTGTACTGCTGAGCGAATGTTTGCTGGAACTAGAATAATATGTTGGCATAGAATGAACTTGCCTTGCTATTAAATACATACTGCTTTACTAGCAGACTAAGTGTAAGACGCACAGAAGATTGTTAAATAACATTAATTTAAAATGTCGGAAATGTGTGTGGGGAGGGGGCTGAAAATCGTGAAAGTAAATTTTTAATTCAAGAAAGCAGTTACGGAAGAATTTCGGATTGCCTTGTAAATTCACTCTACGTCCTGAAGACAAGACTTTTTAGATGGAAAAAGATGCCGGAAATTATCGTTAGTTACTGAAGAAATAACCTGTACACAGGAGATTCATTACTATATACAGACAACGAACATAATACTGTGAAATTGTAGTCAGTAGCTAGATTTGAATCCTCAGAAATAGTTGATATTCCGAAAGTCGCGAAAGCATCGGCAGAGCATTCGTGTTTTTGGAAATATATTTTGAAACGAGTTGCAAGAGATTTTTACGCAAGTTTCTTAAAATCAGTTAGAATACGAAGCAAACTTCAGAGATTGGCTGATAGTGTTAAAAAAAAGTAATAGGGAGTGGCAGAATTTCTGGTAAATCACTTGGTCACGAACAGCGTGCAATTACTGGAAATTACTTCAGCGCCACTTGAAACGGTTTTAAAAAGGAAAAAAATATTTAGATTAGAGTGCATAATGCATTGGACTGCACTTCAAGGAACGCTGGCTTCAAAGAGCGACTGATAACGAGTATCATGTAACCAGATACCACTCTTCAGTCCTTGTCTTCTGAAGTGCTATCACTCGTCGACCTTCCTTCAAATCTTCTACAGCTGAAATTCTGATATGTCAGAGAACGGGCGACATGGAAACTGCTACTCGATAACGTAATCTTCCTATTACTCCTTCCAAATTTCGGAGTACCAGTCACAATTTTGGAGTAATAGTAGTGTTTACGTTAAATTAAAACTTCAACATACGTTGAAGGTAATGTGTAAAAATTAAGTTCCATTTACCTAAAGAAAACTCTTCAGAATATTTCTCTTGTAGAACAAACCTTTGAACTATCTCAATGTTCAGGTGTAATTATTGCACTGTGAAATACTTTTTTGCTCGATCTCTCTACTCGGTAAAGGATTGTTGAAAAGTTTCTTTAACTTTTGGGGCATTAAAGTAGTCTGAGTAATATTCATGGTGTAACTAGTAACTAATAGATGAAGCTTTGTTCTGGCGTACGTTGAAGAAAAAACAGCAGAGGCATTTTATTAGGTAGACATTTCAAAAACAAGGTTTATAATATTAAAATGTTTTGATTAGAACAGAATTATTGTAGGTTATTGATAGCGTATTTTCGTAGAATTTCCAGAAGTGTCAGCAGTTCACATTTTCCAGGTTTTTTTTTTTTCTCTCCGCCATCTTTCAAAAACTCAAATTTCATTTCGCAGTACGTAAACTCTGTAGAAGTTGGCTTAAGAAGGGACCAGTTTGACTGGTGGAAAAGTTGTTGGACGCTAGCTTTGCTAGTGGTCGAAAGTAATTACAAGTGAGCCAACTGCAAAAAAACGCAGTAACAAATTTAACACGTGGGCGTAACCTGCTGTTATGCTAACAGTAGCTGTCAAAGCGGTCCCTTTCTTACAATCTCTAGGTCGGGCAATTACTTCGGTTTCCATACGAAGCCCGGCCCAGGAAACCAGCCGTGCCCTTGCGTGGGTATAACCCCTCCCCGTTCCCCGAACGGGTGGCTATCGCGGAGCACTTCCTGGCCGACCGGAAGCGCCAGCCCAACCGTCCGCGTGGCGCCAGGTGCCGCGCGCGGGCCCCCGGCCGGCCAATGGCCGTGCGCGCGGCGCGGCGCGGCGGTGGTGCCACCCCGGCTGCAGATCAATACCCGCGCCCCTCACGCCACCGCGCGAGCAGGCTGCGGATCGAGCCGCTCGCTTTCGGCTCGGAACGAGGTTCAGGACGCAAGGGGGCGTGGTTGTACCCTCCACCAAATTGCTGGGCAGATCGCGTAGTTGAGGAATCTTAAGTACAACTTAGGTTTTAACTGGCAGCGGCGCACGCGAACGGGCTTGTAGAACTCCAGGTCAATGAAGCGTGTGAAAAGTGTGTTCACGAATTTTCGGAACTAAAGTCCCAATTGAAGTTACAAAATATGAACCACTAAAAATGTTAAATTTGACATAAATTGGAAAAAAGAAATCGAAACACTGGCTGGCCGTACCTGCAGCCCCCACTCCCTTGGAATAAAAAATCCAGACTGCGCTAGAGTATTGGTTTTGATGAAATCAGTCATGGATAACGAAGCCTGATAAGATTTTTTCATTGCATTTTCTTGTTACAAGACTTAAATAGGGCGTATGTCGAAGGGGATGGTGTTAGTCTGTGTGTGTGTGTGCGTGTAAATGAAGTAATTTTTAATAACAGAAGCAAATTAGTTTAATAAGGTGCAAGGTGTTCGTTAGAATGTACACATTTACTATTGCCATTTCTTACAATTTTTATTTTTTTACAAGTTTTCGTAGCCCTTCTGTTAAACTAAACTCCCCCCTCCTCCCCGTGGGTGTACCTCTGATGGACCAGAAGAAAATGCGACACTGTACGAATCGCGACTTGAAACAAAAAACACTCTAGTTGGTAAAGTTGTTCCCTTCGTAAAATCTTAGTAAATATCTTATGCAATTTAATTGAAGTCGTGCTTCTTTACAAGAAATTAAATTATCGATTACAAAAATTAGCATTTCTTGAAAAAATGCTACACGGATTTAGTTTTCGTTCTAAAACTTGAATGAGTGTAAACATAACAAAAGATTTTTACCTACGTCGATGTACAGCTTGATATAATCTTGCAAGATGGATAAAGAATTGCTATGGAAATCATATTAATGTCGCACAGTAAGAGAACAGTTCTCGATTTCTCGATAATCGGGTTGATTTTAAGACGGTAGATTTAATTGAATTGGGCACACGTGTGCTAATGGGCAGGAAAAAGTAATCCTTAGAGGGAGACTTCCAAAGATGGACGTTAAACTTCATTTCCCCTCGGCCATTCAACTCCCACACGAAAGTATTTGTGAAGTTTACGGGAATATCCATGAGTAGGGAATATGGTCACAAATGCAGGCTTTTTACATCCTGGGATGAACCTAGTTCCGAATTTTAATAGCTATCCAATGAACTGAAACGTGGATTGTTCAGTGTTATTGCAATAAGGCGACTTCTAGTGATTTTCAGAGCGGGAATGTCTCAAATGCCCTGCTTCGGAATGACGGAGTCTTGGCTAGCTCTCGTTGCCGACACGAACGGGGAAAGTCTTCTGCAGGGGTGGAAGCAATAAAGGCTGAAGTTCTCCCTTCAAAGAGGGCGACAGCTTTCCGGCATGCCGCTAGCGTGTAAGCAGCACGTGCGCGGATTAATTCCAGACCTTGAACATGCTTTGCTGTCGAAACTAGTTTTCGTCGCTCTTGGTTAGTCCGCCGCCTGTATTAAATTTCAAGCGGCTAACAGTATCTTTGCTGCTAACATCAGAGGTTGCACTTCACTGCCGAAATTCTTAAAACAAATATTAGAATACACTAAATCTCGGATTTTAAGTTATTCATTTAAAATCGTTTCATTTAAAAAACTTCTCGTAATACTGGATAATCCCTTTTTTAGATGCATTCCACAGGAATTCACTTGTGTACTGTTTACAATAAAATTAATGTAACGGCAATAAGCAAACTTTTTCCTAAGATTAAATATTGCTAGATTCCGAAGACTTTGACTTTCCAGCGAGTAGCAATAATCTCGTTAATACTAAATAGAAGCAGCTCATTTGCAGCACGTGTTCATGGAGATGAAATGGGAGATGGGCTTTAAAAGGAAGCGTTCTTCATTGATCGGAAACTGGCGGAAGCGGGAGCTTCGATCGCTCCCTCCTCATCCCGAGTTGCTTTTGTCGTAGACTCCGCCCGGGAACAGCTCGCCTCTCCCCGCCCTTTCTCTAGGACACCGCACCCACCGCCCGCTTTTGACAGCCGCCGCTGATCATCTCGGAGGACGACGTTGGAAAAATAACATTGCGGACATAGTGGCCTTTGTCAAGGTCTTAGATTAATCATTCGAGAAATAAATGGCTTAGCAATCATATCTACCAGATAAATAAAACGAAATTACGGGTGAACAAGTAAAAGCATAGAAATGCACCACAAAAACATGATTAAAGCTCAGGAAAATCGTATTTGTGAAGCTTGTCGGAAGATAGTTTAAAATTTAGTGCAGGTAGGTGAAATAATTTGGAAGGCTACGGTTTGTTATAAGCACGTTTTGTTCTTTAAATAAATACAAAATGCAAAAAATAAAAGAGTTTGCACATGACAGTACAAACGCTGTCCTACAAATTTTAAAATTTATTCCTGCTAATAAATTAATGCGAAAATAAGTTTGAGTAAAAGATTGGATTATTTTGGTCTCGTTGAATCTTCCAGCCCTCATTTTAAACCAAAAACATTAATAAATACCCTCGTATTCATTTGTGTTGAGGTGGTCTGGATTGTCTATTCAAGAAGGTAAAATGGGCCAACGCAAACGTCAAATTTTCATATAGGAAACTTCGTGAACATCTGCCGGCATTTCATTTAGAGTATTTTTGTTACTAGATTGATCTTGAAGGTGAAAGGGGATGCAACTTGACGTGAAAGAAATTCCCGGCCGGAGTTTGGACACCCTTCCCTCCCCCGCGCCGCTCAATTAAGTGCTCGATGAGGTGTTTGGGGAGGCCAATTTACCTGCGAGGCTTTCTGCGACGAGGCCCGGCTAAACGAGCTGTCAACGGCGGCGCCCGCCACGCGAAGACAACTTTTTTAGCAAGGCCTCTTGCTGGCTGCAGTGTTGGCTCAAAATCATTGTGGATTGAAGGTGTTACGCATATTCCTGATTTCTTGGTAAATGCTGAACTTGGTTGAAGTTTAACCCTTGTCTAGTTCGACTGGGTCTGCATGAGAGGCCCTTGTGATTTTAAGTTCTTCGTAGAACTCCTTTTTCTTTTCTTTCGAAACTAGGATGAGCTGTTTCTTTTACCTTAGAGGCTACCTGTGTTCGAAGCAAGTGGCTTATCAGAGGCTCTCTACATTCTCCGAATGATAGCGGATTGTATTTCCGAACGGATCTCGGACGGTACCAGTTGTTGGTGTTCCCGCGGTGTAAGATATCTTACGTGGAAATAAAAAAAAATCAGATCACCGGATTTAAGTACAACGTAGTTACGGGTGGTAACACTGAACCAAATAATAAATAAAAGTGAAGATTACCAGAAGTTTAAACATTGGTGCTTATGCAATAAGGGTAAGACAAATGTGCTCTGGCAATGAATTTTTTATTAAATAAAACTAAGTCTTTAATTGAATTTACTTCCTCCAGAGAGCAATATAAATGTAAAGTAGGTCTATCGTATTGAAAAAACACTACGGATTTTGAATAGCTTTATTACTTTATTACTGATCTTTCCTCGTATACATTCTTTGGTTATTTTATTGCACAAGTCTTTAAATATTATCTGTGAAGGTAAGGAATGCAAGAAGTTCTTTCAGTATGAAAGTGCGGAAAATAATGAAGACTAACGCGGGGTCTCGTAAGACTGTTATATTAGAGAAGTCTGCTAAAATATTCTATCAGTTAAGGTGAATGTAATTGTTAGGGTAATGTTATAGTGCGCCACCATTTGTTTATTACAATGTTTAATTTTTGCTTCTGTAGAAAATGTTGGAAAGGTATAATTCCTATGAAATGCTTCAAAACTTAATTCACAAATCCACATATAAACCATAATTTGACTATTTTTCACCACAACTTTATATTTGTTATAAATGCTAAAATTATTTTTTTTTCGCAAATTGATTAGTCATGATAGCTTTAGTATCTCGATTTTTACGTAACCAGTGAAGACCTATCCAGTCCGTACGAAGTTGATCAGGATTCGCTCAGCTGATGCATCCCATTTGGAAGTGCAAGAAGCGCCGGAGCTTCTCAAAAAAGAGTAAATTATCAACAATCTCGATTTTGGGTAATCCACTTTATTTGGGTAATTCGAATTGTTGAGAATTAAAACATTGTTTGGAAGTATAAATTGTACATGTTAAATCTTTTTATAAAACCTTGAAACGAAGTTAGTATTTTTTCGGCAAGATTTCGAAGAAAGTGAATGTAAGAAACGTAAAGACACCCCCCCCCTTGTCAGGATCTTAAATACGCATGTTTACCATACGCCTTCCTCTCGCCATGTTAAATATGTCTCGTTAGAGCGAAATCCGGAGAACGGAGTTTCCACAAGCGAACTGGTTGATCAGAACTAGTCATTCGAGTGATACAAACCGTGTGGAAGATAGACGCCGACCACTGGGCTCACAAGAAATGCGGCGCGCGGTCATGACAATTAACAGCTGTCGGCTGCGCGGCGCAGATGCGATTGCTCTGCGCGCCGGGATGAAACGCAGCTGCGCGCCGCCGCCGGAACAGATGAGGCGCAGTTGCAGTCGCACGGCGGAGGTCGCGGGGTCGAATCTCGGCGCCGCGTTACGTGTGGGGTACCCCCCCCCAGCGAGGGTCACGGCCTGGGAACATAAGCGCTCGCACGGAAGAGGTTTTTTTGTTTTGGGAAGGGATTTTGTTCGTGGGGTCATTACGCAAGGCGGGAATTGAATTACGTAGAACAGGTTTTTCATTGCTCGTAGTTTCGACACCGGCTTCACTGCGGACTCGGGCGGTGCTACAACCCGATGGAGAAGTCTAGAATAGCAAGATTTTCTGTGTATCCCTGCTGATGAATTTAGCGCATCGGTCACGTAATTCTTGAAGACCGCGCGCGATCCTTCCTACGCAGTTTGAATGACCATTCAGGGCCAGGGGATGGCACGATCCTTCGCTTGGTCTGAACTATGGCAAATCCCCAGATCGAGAAGGTGTAAGAATGAGGGACTAGCTGAAATTGAAAAGTAGCTGAAGATGGGAGTGTTTGTCAGGAAAATAATTTAATCATAAAATAAAACAATCTTAATAGATAAAAGAATATTCTAAATTTCGTTTGACCAAGTGAATAAGTTTTATCCTTTTGCTTTGGAGGCGACTTATGGTTCTGGCAATGCCCATTTATGCGATTTTAATTAAGATTTGACGGAATTAAAGCTATAGGACGAGCCATATTGTTTTGTTTATTACATGAACTTAACACGGCGACAAAATGAAAGCTTAATTTTTCGTTTGAATTCTAAATATTAAGTTTTCACTCATTCCCACGATGTGTTGACATTAGATAGTATATCCTAGTGTTAAGATCATTGGTTACATTGCTGTGAATTGTGAACTCTTGAGTAGTTTTATAACTCTTACAATGTAAAAGTATATAAAACGCTCCACTGTTGCAATAATTAGTTCATGCCAATGCCGACCTCTTGAAACGCTCTGACCAGTCATGTGCGTTTATGGTCTCCACAACGGCCTCTCGACCTCAACGCTCCGGGCCCAGAAGTCATAAACAAATTGCTGCTCATCAGCTTTCAAAGCATATTGGTCTGAACCGCGTCAAAATCTTATTTTAAAAAAAGATTTGATAAATATTTATAATTTATAGACTTCAAAACGCGGTAAAAATTTTAATTTATAAATTTATACTTCTGAATTAAATCTTAATGTTGAGTTTCGACAGAATTTTCCCAGAACAACTTTGCAGTTCGGCCATTTCATTTCAAAGTTAGCATAAGAAGTTTACCCTACCTAAATAAAATTTCAGCGATAGTGTAATTGGTATATTTTTGGGGTCAAACTCCAGAAACTGGTGTTACGACGAAAAACCTTGTGTCAAGATGCTATTTTTTTATTGGTTACGTAACAGCGCTTTGGTATAATTGTAGAAACTTTCTTTACAGGACAATCGACATCGTGCTAGCCGTTAAAATATTACTAATTTAGATAATAGATTATTTTCTAGAGTTAAGTTAAATTGTCGGTTTATGGTATCAGGGAGTATTTTGGCATCAGTCTAAATTTTCATTGGTTTTTTGGGGGGAGGGGAGAGGATGTGCAATAGTCTTTTAAAATAGACCGAAAAGGAACGCTTTTTTGCTTGAGTCATTAGCGCTGGAACGCCCCACGATTCCCACAATCGCGTCAAAACCACGCGTTTACGAAACAATGGCGTAACTAGTAGAGCTCCCGACACAAACCAGCACTGTCGGCCAATACAAATCTCGTCACTCCGCAATTGCGAAGCCGTCGGATGCCGAAGCACCACAAGCGCCTCGCACAATGCGTGCCCTCGGCCGCGGAACCCTGACCACTAGATGCGACATCGCAATCTAGCTTCGATGCCCGAAATTAAAATGTGTTCATAAAACCTCGGCCCACAACCATCGGAAGTTTTAAAAACGGTATTAGTAAACTTTAAAGTTCACGCGGGGATTTAATTTTAATATGGTGCCGTTAATTAATTTTTAATGGTGATTTAACTTTGAAGTGAAAAATCGTCGGGACAATTAACGATACTTGGATTATCTGATTCAATAATTCAAAATGTACGAGTCTTACTTGTCGAACTATTATTCACCCTTCATCACTGTGGTCTCAATATTAAATTGTTGGATATTTGGAAAGTATTACTGGAATTCATTGCGATCGATTTTTCGTTAAAGTTATCGACCACGCAAAGCTTAGAACACAAAACCTCCGCTTCAAAAATCGATGTTAAATACATGGATTTTATAAAAACCACATCGTAGAACAGAGCTAAAGAGCGAACATTTCGGAAGTTCATGGGCCAATGCGATTAGGAGGCCTCTGTGGTAATCTATAAAGTTCTCTCTGGACAGTGTGTCGGTAGAGGCCGTTCAGGAAGTTGGTTTCTAAATTTTTAGTTCATTCATAAGATGTTCGTTCATTATCCATTTTGAAAATAATGAACAAACTATAGATTTCTACACATTTCTTAAACTTTCTTTTTAATTATCTAAAATTTTGAATTAAAAATTAAAACGTGCTTTCCAAATACACGCGTGTAGTATACACTTATTCAAATCCTGTTTTAATTGAAAACCCAACCGGAGGAAATTTAATTTTGAGGAAAAATCAAGAAGTTGTAAAAAAAATTCCTGGAAGTCGTGTGGCGGCCACCTGGGTTTGAGAAAAGTAGGCACCGGGCAGATGTGCGCGAAGAGCTCGAGATAATTGTCAAACGCTGTCAATCTTCTGGGACTTATCTTCTAGGCCTACTTAACACGGAGTGGAAGGATTACACTCTTAGTGCTGTTGGAAGGAAACTACGTGAAACTGTGGGGCGGGGGGGGGGGGCTGCATCTGTAGGTTCAAGTAGTACTCCAATCGTAAAGTCGGATGTTGTAGTTTTTCTGTAAGATTGTTCGTGCTCTTTAACTAAAATTTAAAACTTGTGAAAGTCGAAATCTTACTTTGGCATTTTAACCCCCATCTCGATCAGTTTTTCGTCAAAGTTTCCCTGATCCATTGAGCAAATACTGAGATGGCCCCTTGTTTTGCTTCTGGACATAAATTTAACTTCATTATCTGTGCGCGTCTTCTAGAATTCAGTGGGAAATATAGTTGTTCAAATAACCGTTCTCCATGTTGTCGCGGCAGGAAGTATTATTCCTTAACGAAGGACATCATGGATAAGAGCCCAAAATATATTGCTTATTTATCCTTGAAAATAGATTTTATTACATGGGAGCGTTTTTAATTCAAAATTAAAGTAGTATATGAATGTGTACAGAATTCCCTTTCCCCGTAGCACGTCATAGTTTGAACTGTTTTTGACGTTAAATTAATAAATGCAATAGACGTGGCCTTTTAAAACTAGTACTTTCGTGTCACTCCTTACTTGCCGCCAGTGCTGGACCGCCACCTACCGCCCCACCCCACTAATCTTCGCCACTGACGGGCGGCTACCGTTTTGAGTTTTTGGGAACCGTCGCTTATGAATTCCAACTTCGCTGTTGCAGGCGTTGGCATGATGACCCGCAAGCTCGGTGGCACAGTGTCGCCCGTCATCGAGCTGACGGAGGCCGACGGTGTGTTCACCCTGAAGTCCACCTCCACCTTCAAGAATACGGTCATCTCCTTCAAGCTGGGCGAGGAGTTCGACGAGGAGACCCCCGACGGGCGCAAGGTCAAGTCCACCATCACCCGCGACGGCAACAAGCTGATCCAGATCCAGAAGGGCGAGCCCAAGGACACGGAGATCATCCGCGAGTTCTCACCGGAGCAGGTGCTCATGGTGAGTGTCGGGATTTCGTCAGTCGCACGAGGGATTTTGTTCACGTGACTTCAGTCACGTGAGCGATGCCAAACCAAATTACGGGGCGTGGTATGGGATTAACGCGTGAAAATTATCATTTTTCTCAAATGTAGGCCAACTTGTTAGTAGTTTTACTCGCCATTGTCATTCCATGAACTATGTAATGTGTACCTAAAACGCAACGTTTTTAAAACTTGCTTTTTAAGAAAGATTAGTTGCATGGGTATTTCTGATTGTCTATTGAGTGTTTAATTTAAAACTTTATAAAAGTAAACAAGGCCGGTGCTTTGAAATTAAATATTTATGCAGAGTCGTGTGGAGAGAAACTAACGCAAGGTTCGCGGGAAGTATAATTAAAATTGCATGATCAGTACTAAGTGTTAGTGAGTGCTAGTTATGTATGGGTGTAGAAAGAGACACTCCTGACCAAATAGGTCAGTTGAACTTCAAAGCGACTACCTTCCGGTCGACTTTTTTCTTTACGCCGCTTCTGAATCCTAAATGTGTGAGGGCAGGACTCGAATAAAGCAAGGGTGCCAGAGCAGAAGAATCGTGCAATTTCTCAAAATTGTCTTGACATTGTACATTCCTAAATAGCATCTGCATCAGTTTCATTTATGTATGGAAACCTAGGCATGCACAGCCCAAAATGGGTCAACTACACTAGTCACTTCTGTTGAAAGTTTTTATTTTTAGTTTATATCATTTACTATAATGAAATTAGAACTTCAAAGATACGAATAAAAAATAATACATTTGAACCTTTTCCAGGATGAAAGGTGGCTTAGAGATTTTACATCAAACATAAGAAAATTCCTTAATTGGCATGTTAAAAAAAGTGGCGAGTAAGGAATTAAAAATGTTCAGATAGTTTTATATAAAAGTACCTTTAAAAAAAATTTCTAGAGGGGCCGGAGCCCCCCAGCTTCTCCTGAGTGCACTTGATCTCAAAGGAGTTCTCTCGGAGAACCACTCTTGCTCAGATCAACCAACTCTTTTCCTAGATAGGACACTGAAAGTTGTGCAGAAGCCTAAATTATCACATATTGTCAAGCATGGTTAGCCTGAAGTGCGTGACTGGTGCCCTACACCTGATGTGCCTGAAAGTGTTGGTTTTCCTCTACAAAGATTCAAATTAGCTGCACAACTAGGATGGTTAAAAAGACGTGAAGTGATATTAATAAAATTCCATTAATTGGTTACATGCTTTTTAAGTGAGATACCCTCCTCAGACTGAAATAAAGTTCCATAAAGGACTAGTTACCTGGTCTGTTGGAAATGAGCAACAAAATATATAAAAACGCTTTTTTGAGGATTTCTTGCCACAAGCCCTGTACCATATGGCACTATATTGAAAAGGCTGTGATGCAACTTTTGTGTTAATTGTAAATAATTTTTTTAAATTTAGTTTCACATGCACTCTTAAATTTATTTCCATATTTTTTGTCCTGCACAAAAAGTAATTCAGAGGTTTGTTTTAAATAATGGAAAATATATAATTTCATGACTGTTGAATTGTGTAACCAAACAACTTCATAACACATTTTATCTTGGAAGGTGATTAGTGTGATTTGTTAATCTTTCATTATCTCTCAGGTCCCTTGAATGAAATACAATCTGAGAAATTTAAAAGCCTTGGAGATAACTTTCAAAATAATAAACACATTGGTTCACTTCCTGGATAAAGTTGATAGTGCCCTGATCCTGTTCTCTAAATTGCATATTCACACATTCTATTTATTGCATCAGATGGAAATTAAAGGCTTTCTTAAATTTGCTCACTTCTTTCTGCATGGAAATGTATTCTAATGGCAGAACCAAATTGATTTAGTATTTTGCACTTTTTTAATATTTTAAATATCTTTTGATAGTTCAAAAAACTTTCTTTTAATTTCTAGTTCCAAAATTTTACTGAAACAGCAGTTTTTGTAATAAGGAAATGACATTGTTTCAAAATGTTAATTTTTAGAAAATTATTTACTTAATTCAGACTTTTCCTCCAAAACACTGGGGAGAAAAGAGAGGTAATAGAATTTACCAAACTTTCTCTGATTTCAGACTCTGAAGGTGGATGACATCGTGTGCACACGAATCTACAAAGCCATTTAAGAAGACTGAAAATGCACCACCTTCCTCCCACAGCAGTTTCCACAGAGCAGATTTGTGGCTTGGAAGAAGTTGTTAAAAGGAATTTAGAAGTGTTGATTTCAAATTAACTTCAGTTCCTCAGTTAAGTTGTAAAACATCACAATTTGCTCAAATTGTTAGCACAATTTGTTTACTTCATTAGTTTTTGTTTCTGGTAATTTCCTGAAAGTTTTGTAAATGGTAACAAACTGCAAAAGTTTATTAATAGGTTTCAAAAGTGTGAAGCAGTGATTGAAATCTGCATTTGTCAAGAGGAAAAAGTAATTCTGCACTTTTGAACTGGTGAAGTACTGCCCAAAAGTTTCCATAAGGAAATTTTATTTCTACAGGGTGTATTCAATCTCCTCAAGGTCACAAAAAAGATCAGCCATTCAGTTCCTAAATTCAATCTACATGCATCACATGTTTGCATGGAATCAAATTTTCCGTGCAATAAAATAATGGTGAAAAGGTGGTTTTGTGCATTACAAATATATTTTTGTATTTTTTATCTTACTGTTTTGAATAATTCATGAATCAATCAATATATTACATTGTTAAACAGTATTAGTGACTGCTTAGGTGGTACTTTCCTGTAGACTGCATGATTCAACAATGTATGAAATAATCTGCTTGTCAATTTTCACTGAAATAAATATTTGAAATAAACTGTTTTCTTTCCTTCCAATTTACTTTCCTACATTCATGGTGATATAAAGGTGAACCTTCAAAATGTGTTTTCTTACAATCAACTTAGTTCCATAATATGAAAGGTTGCTTAAAAAATTGTACAGGCTACTTTTCTCCAAAAATTAAAATGCTAAATATTTCAGTATTATTTCACTGCAATATTTAAAGGTCATTAGTCTGAATTTGCTTCTCATTCTCAACTAGTTATATCTGCAGTGCATAAGAAACAGGTGGAGATATATTTAGCAGAAATTGTACAATTGTGGGCCTTTTTTTTAGAAGTTCTGGAGTTAATGTTACGACCAATTCTTAGGTGAGATTTCTCATTAAGGGAAAGGAAGTTGTGATTTATGTTGCAATGATTTATCAGAAATGGTTTGTTTAGAGGTAATCCTTTGGTATTACAAAATTATCTATTTTGGTAGCCATTTTTCTTATCAGTAAAAAGTTTCAAAAAATGGAAGGTTTCCATAGCATTCTCAATTGAATTTCCTGTAATCCCTGTAGATGGAATCCAAGTAATTATTAGTTTTCTCCTTGTAGTCCTTACTAGATAGTATGGATTACTATTTTATTATGGGTTCTTGTTGATTAAAAAGTCTCGAACTTCCTATTACACTAAGTCTGTAATTAAGAACTTATTCTTTGGTAATCTTAATATATTCTTCAAAGCTTGGAGAAAAGCAAAAGCTTCAGTGAAATAAGGAACAAAAATCTCAAATTTCTGATATGTTGATTCTGTTGTCAAATTAGGCACAACTGGAGCCTTTTGTTTGTGAATCATCCATGTAGACAAACATAGACAACTCTTTTGTTTTAAATTTCATTGTAGAGAACAGTGCCAGATTACCAAACAGGGTGAGTGGGCTGCAGCCTGGGGCGTGCAATTTTTGGAGGCAGATAGATTTCAGCGGATGCAAAATTTATGAAGGAGAACTTTTAAATGTTTTTATAGAAATATTTCTTTCCATATTTGTAACAAAAAAAGTAAATTGATCAAATTGATTGATATACAGGTAAAATGAATACAAAACTCTTGTATATTTATTAAATTAATATAGTGGTGTGAATTATTTATAAGTACACAATCTTTATTTCGGTTACAAATATCATACAACAATTTTTTTAATAGCTTTAATGTATAAAAAAAAAGTTTAAAGTACACATTTGACAACCGAGGGCGCACATAAGTCAAAGTTAGGCACTGGTAGAGAACTTGATAGATTTGTGTATTTGTTACTTTCTTAGAGTGTAGACAGATCTGTATTGATTTTTATTTCTGGTGTAACACAAGGAGGTCTTTTAAGAATGTGATTGTGGTTAATTGACGAAAACTCTATTTTATTGAGATATTCAGTTGAGTTGATCAACTGACTTGGGTATTCTTGAATTCTTTGAGTAGAATGCTTGGAGTAACAATTGGGTCAATAGTTCTACAGTCTTTAATTTGCAAATACTTAATACTAATCTTTAATTACAAATACTACGCTGGCAATTCAAACATTTCATTTCAATAGCATGTCAATATTTCTGCAATGTGCAGTTTACATTGCAATGTACATACTTGTGATATTACCTTTCAAGAGAATAGAGGAAACACTGTTAGACATTTCACTTTATACTAATAAAATGTTGAAGAAAATAGAAAGTTGTCCAGTAAGTGTGAAGAAAAAAATCTGAAATGGTAAGTACATATTCTTCAAAGATCATTCAAAAATTTTGCTTGACACTTGATCTTTCAAACAAGCTGTGACTAAAAGAAAACTGAATAAACTGAGTTGTTATTTGTTCTTTGATTATTTTTGCAGTTTTAAAATCTTGTTCAACATTTAGAAAAACTAATTATTCTTATTTTTCATTACTGAATGTTGACAACCAGTTTCTCCACACGTCATGTACTATTTGTTCCAGGTGGAACATCTTTCATGCTTGTTTACATATGTCCAACTAGTATAATCAATGGCTCTTCATCAATACAAGGGATTCCCAAAATGATCGACTGAGAGAGTTTAGGTTCAGGATTTCTAAATAAATGTTCAAGATAAACTTTTTAGTAATAAAACAAATTAAAAATTTGATAAAGCTTAATAGTACCAAGGGGAGATAACATCAACAAAAACATGTCTCAACGTATTACATTGTACCTCAGCTTGTGGTTCGATGACCCCCTTCTCGATTAGGTTTTTCATCCAGTTTCCCTGATCCTTTGAGCAAATGCTCAATGGCCTATTGTTTTTCTTTTGGACATAAATGTAGCTTCATTATCTGTGAACATTTTCTTGAGCTCCTTTGGGAATGTGAATATTTGAATAATTATTTTCTATTTTATTGTGGCAGTAAGTCGATTCCTTTACATAAATCACTAGGGATAATAGCCTAAATCTGTAGCCGATTTGCTTTTGAAAATAGTTTTTATTACACAGGAACAATTATTTTAATATCAATTGCCAAAAATGCTCGATGTATTCATAATTCAACTTAATATGTATATGAGTTAAAACAGACATCCTAGAGCTCAAGAAACCATGCACATATTGCAGTTCTTCCCATAATATGTCACAAGTTTTTAACTGTTTTTGATATTAAATGAAGAAATAGTTCAACCTAAATAAGACACAGAAAGAAGACTTCCAAAAGCTATTAAGGAATACACTTTTCTCTGTTATCCAGCAAACTATGTATAGAATGCTTGAAGGAAGGTTCAGGTATTTTTGGAAAAAACAACAGTACATGTTTACAAATAAATTGGCTCTTCTGCCTGTACTCCTGCAGGTCATAGTAAGGAGTGTTACATTCCAATTTCTTGGAAACATGGTCAAAAGAAGTCCAATCCATTGTTGTTGAGAACACAAGCGAGAGATAATAGAGACGAGAGTGTATGTAGTATAGGAAATATAATTTCTCTTTCTTCTGTGATTACACTATACTTCAAAGCTGAATTAAAATCTCTCATAACTAGGTTTATCTATTCATGAGCCTGAATTCTCTAGTGCATTTTAATACATATAACCTGTTTACCATATCTTTCAATCAGCTGGTTGATATGAAACTATCAAAATGGCATGAATTGTTTAGTCCACAGTTGCTGGTAAATGTAAGAATAAAATAATGTTATCTCCTCATCATGGCCCGTACATTTAACAGCAATAAAACTACAAGTAAATATAGATGTAACGGAAACAGTTTCAAGAACAAGCAGATGTAAATTCCAGTGGCGGCTCATGAACGTTCATGGTATGCAAAATATATTACTGAACAATGGCGGATCCTGGGAAAGGGTGTGGGGGCCATGCCCCACCTCAATCAACATTTTTTTTTGTAATTTTATTTGATTTATTCAAAACAGTTGTCTCACTGAAATCGTTACATTCCAAAACATTATTCCCATGAAGCACACACAGACTGAATGAATTCTCTTGCATTTTTCATGTCAGCCTGATGTACAACCATACTCAACATAGGAATAGGTTGACCATTGTCCAAAATATGTCTCTTTTCTATGTTGTTAAGAGAAGAGTGTACGCACTGCATCTATCATATTATATACATAAAATCAGATTTAAATATAAAAAGTCAAGTAACACTAATAATTGGCAGTGTACTAATTTAAAATGAAAAAATAAATACTTCCTAAATAATAATCACTCTCTCAGCATGTTATCTTGGTAACAAAACAGTCAACACATGTGCTACATAGCTTACATGTAAGTGGAAATTGGAGTCTTCCTTGCAGACAGGCAGCAAGAGAATTCGCTGGCCTACGAATAACACGCATGCATCAGGCACAGAACAGGTGGACACAGCAATACTACTTCTCTATGCTCACTAAAGGGCCTTTTCTTAGAATTCGGTGCGAAGTGAGGCAGCACCCAGGCATGCCTACCCTGAGAGGTGCAAGCAGGCACATGTCTGCAAGGAGAGACAAGACAGATTGCATAGCACATGGGCTGTTAGAAAACACTTGAAATGGGAATATGGCTCATGTCATGACTATGAAATGTTCATTATACATTTCCATTGAATAATACTTACACCATATTAAAATTGTAAGTCATTTAATTTTTAAAATTATTATGAAGTTATTAAACTAACACATGTTCATCAGGGGTAGGCAGTGCCTATCTTGCCTATCCCAAGGAAGCGCCTCTGGTAAATTCAGAACTGTTAATTGTCACATTTATATACATGAAATAGCTAAACAAATATCATTAATTAAAGTCAGATCTATACAACTGAGGTAAAATTAACAACAAAGAACATGAAATAGATTCATATTTTAATAATAATATTTATTGAGTCACACACAATATCCTACAATGAGCCAAATATGATGTATGTGGGGTGTACAATTATGCACATCATCTTGAGTTCCAAAATCCTTATATTTTCTTTTACTACCCACTATTATGAATAAAGATAAAAAGGAGCATTTTAACATTTAATAAACATTTCCTACTTAATAGACCTGCAGGGAATGATTTTCAGATTTGATTTGAATATACTGCTACAAATAACTAACCCTCCATGTTTAAGTAATGCAACAATTCACTGAATTTGACCCTGTCTCAGGTGCGTCAAAACTCATGGAAGCTCTGAACTGCAAATTAGATAAATAGTAAACAATATATTCATTTAGTTGTGAAGAATGTAATATTCAATGCATATGGGGGAAATTATGGACAACAAATATACACATAACGAAACTTTTAATAATTCTGCAAACTCATTTGGTACTTATTAATATCTACTTCTGGAGACTATTAGTTTGTGCTCACATGACAAATAAAGTTGGAAAAGAGAATACAGGAAAGTTATGGCCAGGTTTGTGGCATAGATTGAAATGAAATTTGGATTCTGAATGTTATAACCTGAAGCGGAGTACAAGCAACTGAGATGAGATATTTTTAGTTCTAGAATTAGATGACAAAAAGAGATAAACTGGAAACAGACACCATCTGTAAGAACCCATGAATTTTTAATATGAAACATAAGTCAAAGAAAACCCGTAGACATGAATAAAACAACCATGTAATTTGAATGGATGATGAATAAATGAGCAATGCCTATAATACATATTCAGAAGAGAAGAAATGTTGACAGACCTGCTCCAAAAATGGATTAATCTAAGAGTTTTAATTACCAAGAGCTTTAATAAATAAGAAGAAAAAGAGTCTTATTATTATTTTTCATTAATTTTCAAATGTATTGATATCAACTTTTTTATCGTCCATCTTATCACTCTCGAATTCATAATTACTACAAGTTTTAGAGTATTATCCCAACAACAAAACAACTTGTAGTACTATTGATTTTCTAAACTTGTGCTGGTAGCCAAACTTCTTAAACAAGCTTCATAAAGTCACTTAAGTTTAGCTGCTCAAGACACTGTAGTTTCCTGAATGGGTGATCACCTGGGAACCCTGGATTCTAATGGTGCTGAGCCTCTGGCCATTTGGGATAAAAGGCAGTGACTTACAACTTGACTAACGTTGAAGATGGATTATTTTCTCCATGTTCAATGCCAAAAGAGGCTTGGAATGTTGTTACATAAAGAACATAATGTATTTTTAAATTTTAAAAGTACTAAACTTCACATCTGTAAGTATCAAATTTGTGTTCTATGTTAGCCAAATTAGAGCAATAATTGGAAGCATCTCCTATAACCAACTCTATGAGTATTTTCCTCTCAGGAGACACTTGTGAAGACTTGAGAGAGGTAAGCTTTAAGCAGGAATTGGCTTTTGAAGTCTATCCAGATTACTGCTGCAGTAGTGAATCTCAGAAAAGTAAGCTTTCACAGTCATAGCAAGGGACTTAAGACATCTTTTACAGTTACAATTTTTTTTAGAATACAACTGGGGAAGGAATAGAAAGAAAGCGTCCAAACTGGCTATAAGAGTAAACTCAAGCAGGAATTGTTTTAACAGTACTAACTGTACTGTACTGACTGTACTGAAAGTCACAAAATCATATCTTTGTTTCTTCATTTTCTAAACTTGATTATGTAGGTTACAATCTTGCTTTAAACTGCACTGAATTCCTGCTCTGAATTTCACACTAATATGTTTCTGTCGATTTATTTTCAAAACTTGACCCTGTAGTTGAACTTGCAATAAACTGCATTAATGATACATATTTATCTTATCTTTCTTTTTAAATCATGCCATATTTTAATGTTATCTAGTGACATAAATATGATTCTGCAATCATCTACATTTAATCTTTGTGGATGAAAATATAATGTATAAAATATAGCTTTTCCTCTCGAAACATTAGGATATATTTCTCATTATTTTCTTTGAGCACTCGGGGGTCTTATTTGAATTATTCTCTTACCCAAAAATTGTTCCTAATTTCGAAACAGGAGGGAAATATCTCATTTTCCTATGGTACAGTTATTCCTCAAACATGTTACTAATTGAAATTACTTCAATTTTCTGCATGTTTCACTTAAGCTAAGTTTCATGTTTCATGATTTAAATTCTACTTTTTTAATAAAAAAAAAATCAGTAATGATTTCAAGGAAGTAAAAAAGTAATCTATTTTTAATATGTTCTTTCTCTGGACGGCAAATTTCTGAACAGACATTCTTTCTCTAGGTGGCAAAAAGATGAGAATGTAAATTCATGGCTGTCCAGGAGACACTACATCCTAAGTGCAATCAATGTTTTGGCCATCATACCATGGCATTCTTCAGGGCATAAATCTTCCTCAATTTTTGCCCTGAGAAAGATTACAAAGTAAAGTCTGAAATGTTGTCAACTGTTCCTAGTAGATGATTTCTCTCAGACTATCAAGAATCTATTGATTCTAGCAGTAGAAGCTTATGCTTTATAATGTGAATGTAATTGCACAATGCATCTTTTTGCAACCAAATATTGCATTTTTTAAAAATATTTTCATACATAACATAATGAATAGTATGCATTTTGTGGCATATCTACATACATATTTTTTGGTAAAAGCTTACAAAAACTTCCCAGCCCATGATAAAAGTGATGAGATTGTGGTTCTCTTCACCATATCAGTTGAGTTTATGATAGAAATTTGTAAACCTAAAGGACTACAGCAGCAAAAATGCTGCAGAACGTAACCATACAAAAAGGCTTTCCAAAAAGTAACATGCACACTGCTTAAGATCAACAATTAATACTCTCAAAAACAACACAATAAATTAAATATTTTAACAAAAACAGTCTTCACAAATGCTGTATGAAACATGGGGTAGTACAGTTCAACAGTTTCATTACATTTCAAGAATATCAAAAATGTTGCTGTTCCATTATGCAAAATGTGAATAGCAAATATTTAATATTGGGTGTCCTCGTCCTTGAAGCTATGCTACAATATGGCATCAGTTATGTTATAAGCAGTGATGCACTGTTATTGCTTTTTATTTTTTTTTATTTTACATCAAAAACAGTTAAAATCTGTGAGTGACGTTATGAGTATGCGTATGAGAATTCAGTTAGTACATTGCAGCTTGAAAATAGGGAAAATAACACAATCAAATACAGTAAACTCTCATTAACATATATTCCAAGGAACCAAAATTATCAGAGTTATTTGTGTTATAAAAATTTGTGTTATTCAAGTATTATAAATGTCTGTATTAACATAATCCCTTGCCGGGACCTAAGTTTTGTTCATGTTAGGGCAAAATTTGTGTTAATTGAGTTCATGCTATGGAGGGTTTACTGTATTTGCATTTTTCATCAAATTTGAAATTGTTTCATGGTTTTTGAACTTCCTGGGTATCTATCACAACCACGATACCTGTCATATGGTCAGTGGCTTCCTAGTTTTCTTTCAATTACTGCATGCATTGGAAACTGGTACTATACATTGTTAAAGTAGATTCAATTAGTCATCAATTGCAGACAAGATACAGGGGTAATGCAAAACGTTTGAATCCTCAACTGGAATTAAGGATCCTTTGAGAAGTTGTCATGGAGAATATTCATAATTTTTTAGAATAATGGACAATATGATTAAATGTTTTTTTTTCTGTGCATTTATACTGAAGAAATGCCTTGGTATTATAGTAAAACTCAAAATCTCATTGAGTTTTTAAGAAACTTGATAAGAAAGAATTTCTAGTAGTTGTACTAAAAAATAAAATAATGTATAAGAAATACAATTAATGTAAATATTAACGACATGAGAGATTAAAAAATTATATTTTTGACATTTTGAAAAAACAAAAGAATGCATTGAAGTGACATTGATGTCTTGTTACTCAGGGCATTTAGCACTATCCATAAAAAAAATAAAGAAAAAAATTCGAGTCATTTTCAGGAAACTGGCTTTTGAGCATATCTGAAAATGTGCAATTTAGAGCCCATTTTCATGTAAGACTTAATTTTTGGATAAACTTCATAACTAATCATTTGAAGCCCTTCTTTGCCTTTGAAGCAATTGATGACAAATGCAATAAAGTATAAAAACACGTTCCTGTTGTAAATATTAACAAGGTCAGAGACATTTTGAAAAAATTACAATTGTATTGTAATGTAAATTGTATTAATATTATAATATTTGGAAAATTAAATAAATACATGAATATGTTTATGTCATGTTATTCAGTTTCATTTAGTATTATCCAAAGACAAGTTTAAAGGAAAAATTTGGACCAGTTTTGAGAAAATCTCATTTTTAATATTGCCAATATTTAACTCAAATTGCATAAAAACTATTAATCCGTGGTATAACATTTGGGCCTGCAAGGCCCACAATGCAGGCAGACCAGGTAAAAGAGGGCATATTTTTAGTGGGTATTTTTATTATTTAAGATACTAACACTTCTTGTGTTTGCTACTGTTCGCTACTACTGTTTGTGCCTGCTTGTCTGCTTGGACCTACACTCATTTTGCTACCCTACTGCTATTAATACTTTCAAAACTATGAACATGATGTTAATTAAAGAACTATTTATAGAAAAAAAATTTAATTTGATGAAAAAATTGTTATTTTCAATATTTTAGTTGCAAGAAAAGGCTAATAAAATTTTGAACTTTTAAAATTTTTGAAAATTTAGAGAATTTAACAAAAATCACATGTATGTCATTGTTATACACATATTTTGTTATATCTGATCCAAAAAGTTAATTAAAAAATTTGGAACCTTTTTGAGAAAAAATTGAAAATGTCATTGGGGTTTCAATTGGTGTTAGTTATGGGTATTAACTGGTTACATTCTTGTAATTTGCTCATTCTAACTCTTTTGTATTTTCCTAATAGCTAAAAAATACATTCAAATAATTAAATTGGGCAAATTAATTTTTGTTCCTGGATTAATCTTCAATTGCCTTTTGATGCATCCTCAGATGCGATCATAAACTTGAGTGTTGCCCCCAACAACTTCTTCTTACATTAGATATTGTAATTTATAGATACCTAATGTGTGCTATTTTTTCTGTTATTCATAATTTATTACTATTCTTACTTCTGAGTACTTTCTCTTTAACTCCCAATGCCTTTGTTTTGTGATTAAATTTTTCATTTCATTGTCTGTTGCATGCCAATTCAGGAGTGAGTTGAAGACTTTGTCTTCTTAATTTATGAGTTGACGAAATTACCTACCCACCTTCATTTACTATTACATTTCTTTTTTCCCATGACTATCAGATTTATCCTCTTTAATGTTATTTTTACTTTTCTAATGTGTATTAACTATGTTACATCCATTATTTTATTAATTTCCTTGTAGGAGTCACATAAATATTGGCACAGCAATAACAGTGTACAGCTCTGCTGAACACTTACATTTGTAAGGATATAAATATTAGTGTAATGTCTAGGATTTTGAATTTTAAGTCCTTGAGTTTTGAATGTATTTTATTTTCTTTTTTCCTTTTTACAGTATTTTCCATACATTATTCCTGTTTACTTTGTAATATATTTCTTCATAACCACAAATCATGCAAGAAGTGGTAACTGTAATTCATTTTTTTTGCTTAAGTATTAAAATTTGCATGAATAGTTTTACTCATTTTTTTGAAACCATTCTAATTCTCCTTGATTATATTAATTAATATTCTACCGATTTTGTTTTTTGATTTAGTTTTTTGAATAATAAGGTGAGCCTCAGTATTGAATACTTGAAATACTTGAATAATTGAAGCCAAGCATGACACTCAATATTGAATACTGTTTATTTATGCTCCATTTTTGTATATTTGAACAAAAATATGTGTTAAAAATACAAACTAAAATTCAATTTTAAATGTTTTAAAGATATTAACACAATTAATAAAGATTACAATACCAATAGTCAGACTATACTTATTGTTAAGTGTTATGGTTTAGATACACATCTATAGCCCCTAACAACATTGTTACAGTAAACATGTTTTATGATTTAGAATAAAAGCCATATCTTAGAAGAATAACGTTGTTGTAGGTAAAAGAAATCATTTCACTATCTGTTGAAATATTAATGCAAAATAATTACTGAGATAAAAATTCTAAATAAAATTAGAAATTTGTTTAAAAACGATTTCTGCAAATTTCATAATTTCTCATCTTATTTAACAGGCAAAGTAATTGCTAGTTCAAAGCACTTGCCCTTATATAATATAACTTTTATTGATAAATAAAGAAAACTGTATCAGTCAAACCCCCTTGGTGGTATCATACCCTAGAGACACTGTACTTGAGTCTGCATTGCCCTGAGTTCAAGGTACAACTGATAACTGTATTTTGTAACTGTCTCTAAAGGAGGCTTGTCTTGAATGATAAGACTCTTTTAAATTGCTGTGTCATGAAATACTTTACAGTAGAAAAGGAAAATGAAAAAATTAACACTAATTATTTATGACATAAGTATTGTAAGACATCATTTTTTAATATGACATCAATGTATTATCAAATGAGACTGTTAGGCCAATTCTGATAACCAATGGAGTACTGTAATAAGATGTTATGATTTGAATATCAAACATTTTATCTACTTTCCAAAAATTCCAAGGTACTAAAATTTTTGTTTCTATATAATACATTTGCCTGTTTAGTCTGGGGAAGGTGACATATTAATGTTGATAGTAGTAAACAGTAGGCCATTGCTAAGTGGAACACATGTGTTCTATTTATAAAGTGTCACAATAAGTATTAGTTAATTTTTAAAACTCAATTTCATAAAGTTTAACTTAAGATAAAATAAAATGTTTACAAAAATTATATTACTGAATAAATAATCATTCAGTAATTAATAAAAAAGTAAGCTTTTAACTCTAAAGCATTTAATTGTGGAATAAATAGAATTTTATCATGGATTTGATCACAGAATGAAAGTTTTTATAAGGCTAATTTGTTAGTATCCACTGAGATTTTGAAAAATTGAGTTAACTGCAACTACAAGTGTCTGGTCTTCTAGACAGGATGTGAGACATTTAGAGTCATAAACTGAATCATTTCACTTATCAGTTCTCTTATCTTGCTTCCAGCTTGCTGCTTTATTACACCTTTATGATCATAGCAGTTATCTGTATTAGTACCTTCATACAAGAGGCACGTTACCACACAATCAGGAGCATCTCAGTGTACTTTATCAAACTTCAAGGGTCAGCCACAAAGTTCAAGAAGTTCAATTACTTTACAAGCTGTCTCATCCTACTGCTTGGCACCTATATAAAAGCACTGAAGTTCATTCTGCTCACAGTTGACTAAGTCTTCTGAGATCTTTCTCCTTTTCTGCATTACCTTCCAACAACCTACCAACCATGGTTACCAAGTTTGTTGGCAAGCGCTACAAGCTGACGTCTTCTGAGAACTTGGATGCCTATATGGAAGCAGTCGGTAAGAATCAGCTTCAAACAATTTTGATTAGTTACATTAACTCTTTCGATTCTGATGTAGACACTAGAAACCAAGTGAATACGAACATTGAATATAATTTTTTAAATTTTACTATTATGATCTTTTAAAGTAATTAGGGAAAAATTAATTTTATTGAAGGCACTTTCAAAACAACATATTTATTTATAAAATGTATAGTATTTTAGTATGTTAGTAGGAATAAATTATACTTTCAAACTTCAACATTTTGTAATGTTTTAAATTAAATTCTTATTGTCAAAGAACAAATTACTTAGAGTTAAAAATAACAATATAAAATTGCAATGTATTAATATAATAAAATTACTACAAAGGAAATTAGTGAGCTATTTAAACTTGTCTGACATTTAGTAACACTTAAAATTTTATTGTACAGAAGTATTTGATAACTTTGAAGTAGGAACCTTCTGTCAGCAAAGCTGAAAGTGGTCTAATTTCATAATACAAAGTGCACCCTGTGAACCTGAAAAATAATACATGGTTTTAAAATGTAAAATAATACCATTTTTGGTCATTTTAGTTATTACATTCTATTACATTTTCAGAGGCTGCTGAAAATGTTAAGGCTATTGCAAAGAGTGTTAGTCCTTCCATTGAACTGGTGATAAATGGTGACACCTACACCCTCAAGACCATCACTGAGAAAGCCACTCGGGAAGTTACATTCAAGATTGGAGAAGAATTTGAACAGACCTTACTTGATGGCCGCAAAATCCCTACCACCATCACGGTTGAAGGCAACAAACTTGTGGAAGTGCACAGGGCACCTAAGCCATCGAAGGTTATTCGTGAATTCAGTGATGCTGAAGTCAAAATTGTAAGTAAACATTTAAGAAAGAGAAATACTAATTAATTTTGGATTTAAACAAAGAAATTTGAATTTTACTTCTTACATTTTGTGAATTGATATTAAATCTTTTCAATTCAGAGAAATTTATGATGAATATTCTTGCATACATAAAATAAAAAAAATTATTAATTTTTTTGATTGAAATATTATGTATTTCTTACACTGTAATCATTTATGTTCACAGACCTTGACATGTGACAACGTCACTGCAGTCAGAACCTACAAGGCTGAATAACTTATACCAAAGATACAATATTGTTTTTTATAAACTACAATTAAATACCTTGACATGTTTTCATCACCATCAGGTGAAAGAACGTGTAATACCTTTGTACTTGTATTGTGATAATCTTTGTAAAAATATATTCTGTGATTAATTTTTTATTGTACAATATTTATTTGTACTGAAGTAAATGGAGTGAAAACAAATATGAATTTATAATCATACAATTAATTCCCCCAAATCATTTCCTATTCAATTTTCCCAAAATCCAAAATAACTTTTAAAATATTTTTTAGCTGATTAGGATATTTTTATTAAAAAAACATTACACTTTATAATTATAAGTAATTCATTATCAGCTTTGTGAAAGGACAACTTCATGTAAAATAGGGAGGAGTAGATACCAAATTGTGAGAACCTTTTATTACTGAATTAAATGATATGACATTAATGAAATCTAAAAATTATGTATATTGTAATCGCTAATGAACATTGATGTCGATGCGACTCTAAATAAATAATATTTAAAAATATAATGGGAGAATTTCAGTTTTATAGAAGTGTAAAACAAAAAGAAATGTTTTCATTGTTTCAATTTCTTGAGTATTGTCTGTAGTTCAGTATTCAAATAAGGAGAGTGAATTGAAGATTAGTAGAGAACTGCTCTCTGGCGAGAAGTTGCCATACTATTTGGCTTCGACCGACTCCGCAAAGCGGCGCGGTGCGGCGCGGCGCGTGGCCGCCATGTTGCGCAGGAGGGGGAACGCGCTTAGTGTGGTGGGGGGTGCTGTGGTTGTCACATCGCGGTCGGTGCTTGTGTTTGTCGGGTCTTCGTGCGGGTGCGTGTTTACAGCGAGTGAGTGGATAACTTTGTGGTGTAGTGAACTAAGGTGCTTCAGGTTTTCAGTATGTTGAAGTTGAATGAAGTTGTAGATAGTGCATGCACACGGTGCGTTGCATAGTGCTTTCAGGTGACCAATGTTATTGTGAAGAGGAAGATATCGTCTGGCCTTATGAAATCCAGGTGGAGTGTACTATTTTGTTCTGACACACCGGAGCTGTGTATCGCAAGAAAATAAAATTGTGCAGTTCGATCAATTCTTAGCTCCTATAATCAGAAGTGTCTTTCTAAAATCGATAGCACATGGAGTCATTCGTAGCTGTCATTTAATCTTAGTGAGGCGAGCCATGTGCCTAATGGTGTTGTAGGCTTAATAATAAGTCGTAAAAATGTTTAATTTCATGAAGAAAGGAGCAGCGGAGAAGGAGGAAAAGGAAAAGAGGAAAAAGGAGAAGAAAGAACGGAAAGAAAGCAAGAAAAGGGATCGTGGCAGTATGACCACCGAGGAGTTACTCCGACTTGATGAAGTAGGTATTCTGTGAATAATATTGTCGTTTGAACGATGTATGTATAGATAATTCGTTTCTTTGAATCATTAGAGATTTCACAAGAAGTTATGAATTCTTATGATAAAATGACTTTACAATATTATTTTTGACGACATAAATAGTGAAAATAGTGTTTCGTGTGTTTATTCTTTTCCAACATTATGAACATTGTTGAGGGAAAATGGAATGTTAATTCATTGCATCTGTTTGTTTCAAGGTGAGACGTTCTTTGAAAATTCGCGGCCGTCGAAAAGAAAAAGAGAAGCTGCCGAGTGGCATCACGGCCGACTACACCGCGAGTTTCTTCGCCGGCCTGGAGCACGGGCCGGAGTACGCTGGAGGCTCCAGCAGCCTCCCGGGCCACAACTTTTCGGGCACGACAGGCACCCCCGTGCACTCCTCGGGCGTCAATTCGTCCTGGGTTCGCAGCGGCGACACTCTTACTCAAAGCGACAGCAGCGAAGCCAGTCTTACGTCGCTCAACAACCCAACCACCTCCCAACACCGCTCTCTACCGCCTTTGCCGCCAAAACCCCCGAAAAGGGGCATTCTAAAGGGCCCCAGACTACATCTGAGTGGTGTCATTAGTGAAACAACAGTGGTGCAGAATGGTGGTGGTGGTGGTGGTGAAAACCATACCGATTCAAACAGTGTGCTTGTTCGTAATACGCTTCAAAACGAAGTAATCACTTACCAAAACGTACCTCAGGCTATGAATAATTGCAGTAAGCTTACAATCAGTAGTACAAATATAAGTGTGATGAAAGAATCACCTTCCGGCGAAGGGTTCTCAGGTGCAAGGAAAATTTCAGACGGAAAATCCGATTTCCAGCTGACAAGTCCTGTTGATTCGAGTCGTGCAAGTGACGAAAACATACCGTCGTCGATGGGTAGTGCCGATCAAAATTCCTACCTCTCTCCTCCCATCACAGTCGCTACGAATATAGAAATTACCAACAAGCTTTTGACGGTGACAAGTGCAAGTCCCAGTGCTGACAGCTTGACGGACACGACCACAACAAACAGCAGTTTCGCCACCCCGCCGTTCAGTTTGAGCCCCATTGGCGAGAGCCAGGGATTCGCTAACTTCCACAACCGATGGAATCGATATTCATCCGGAGGTCTGGAGGACTCCCTGAGCGATTTGCCTCTACCGGCCATCATCCCCGTACCTTTGCCGAGACCACGTGTATTGACGGTTCAGAGGCAACCACCGCCCAGAAATGATTTCGGCTTCTCGCTACGAAGAGCAATGGTGGTCGAGCGCTTGGCGAACGGGCAAACCAAAACGGTGATCTTCGCCG
The DNA here is from genome assembly GCA_964035755.1 of Teleogryllus oceanicus. Lineage (NCBI taxonomy): Eukaryota > Metazoa > Arthropoda > Insecta > Orthoptera > Gryllidae > Teleogryllus > Teleogryllus oceanicus. The sequence continues at coordinate 50,965,450 of CAXIVR010000006.1, forward strand.
AACCCGGCACCATCGTGCAACACAACAACGAAACCGGGTTGCTGCCAGGAGATCGGCTTCTGGAAGTGAACGGCATTGTTGTCGACGACAAGAGTCGCGAAGAAATTATTGACCTCATCAAATCTTCTGGGAGCAGCGTCACAGTCAAGGTAGGGTTATGGTGATGTTCAAGTGTTTTAATGTTTTTCTCCTGTGTATGTATCTTTATGTTTAAAACACTAAGATTTCGTTAAAAAAGAGGTTTGTGTTTTTTACTTAACCAAATTATATGATTGTTTCTTTAAATGAAAGGTAATATGTCTCAGGTGTGTTGTCACTTCTTGTTTTATAGTATAATCACAAAATGTTAATATCTTGAATTAACAGAAGGAGCGCTAATCCGCCGTCATTTGTTCATCGAATTTTATTTTTTATGCGAGTTGCAATCGATTCTGCTTAAAGCAGTTGACAGTTTGTCGCGGGAAGTTCGTGAGCACGTGTGGATGTGAGGTTAATGAAGCGAAGACTGCGAGTTTTTTTAATATTTTTTTTTTAAGTTGGAAGATTGATTCGCTTTGAATGCAAAGATTAGTTGCTCTGTAAAAATAATCTCCAGTAACCATTGGACACATGTGTCCTTATACAAAAAAGCAAATTGTCATGTGATTATAATTGTAGATGATGCGTAATGTTCGTTTCAAGATAAGTGTACAGCAAGATTTTGTGCTACAGTCCACTAAAACACGAACCGATTTTAGTAAAAATAAAACATTTCAATTATATTTTCAGAAACATGTTGAACCCTGTTTTCACAGAGAATAGCGATTGTATTGTTCCAGACTTTGTAAACCCCCATCATTTCATAAGTCTTGAAGAGTAAGTACTGCAACATGAAACAATATTTATGGGGTTTTCAATTTTCAGTGTAGTGCTTATGTTGTCCTTTTTTGCTGTATCGTTTTACAGTTATACCTTTTCTGCGTTGTAATGGGAGAAGTTAACTGGTACTATTTAAACTTCGCTTTCTGTGAGAAACAGACTGGTATTACAAAATTTCGAAGAAATAACTTTTATTGTGTAAATGCATTAGGATTATGTACAAAATTCAACACACAAATTACATGTTGGACAAATTAGGCGGGTTTGTAAAGCTCCAACCACATTGTTTTGATTGTCCATTTTATAGACAATTTCATTCATTAGACCAAGCGTTTGTTTTACCAAGGATTCTTCTAAGGAAAAGTTCCGTTGAAGTGTGGCAAATAACATTCTCGGAGGGCCCTGGGGAGTCACGTGACGGTTTAAAGCTGCGCGCGGAAGTCCAAACCGAGATGCCGTCGCGCGGCGATACTCCTTTACCGTGGTCACGGTCAAGGTCGAATTCACCACCGCCGGCTGCTCGGCGCCGCGAACGCACTTTGCCAAGGCCGCACTTGCGTAGGAAATCTCGGTTTCCGCATTTACTCAAATAAAAAACTCTATCTCTAAAGCGCTCTTTATTAATGTTCCTAATGTAAAAAATACGAATTAAAAAATATTGTAGGTTATGCGCAAAATTTACTCCTAGCTAATTTATTGCATATGAGGGTTATGGAAATACAGTGTTCTTCTTGATGTATCACGAATGGTAATTTAAACACTATATTGTATTTACTTGGAAGTACGACTTTTCACAAAGGTCCCCTCATTTGTCGTTGAGTCTTTTTGTAGGATAAAACCCCCAAATATTTTCCTATCTTATATTTCACCAAAAATGTCTTTTTGTTGTATATTCATAGTGAATTGTATAATGAATTGGATTGACACTAGACGTATTGCATGGTCAAATTGCCAATTACCATTCAGTGCAGTCTTTCTTGCCAGTTGATTCGTACTATTCGGAACAATAAATTCCCTAAGGCTTCCTAACTGCATTGATTTATGAAAATAATTTACTCGGGTTTTGCTTTTTTCTTCTTTCTACGAAAATTGTTTTAAAATTCGCGGGCGATGTTTGTAGCTCATCAAGCAATGCGTTTAGCATAAATTTTGAAGTAATAGGTTTAAATCGGAAACAATATTAATTTACGGCTTTTCTTTCAAGGTAATTACTTCATTTCCAAGGATATGACGAATTCTATGTTTGAATTGTAAACAAACGAAAGGTTTGAAGAAAACTGGAATGAATACTATTCAATGAAAGCTAGGTCAAAGTTTGAATGCCCATTATAAACTATTGTGAACTATTTAATATATCTATTCTTCAAAAACTAAAATGTTAAAAGATAGTCACAATTAGTTTTGAATTAAGCAAGAAGAATCTCTACACAATCGAATGAATTTGCCCAACCTTACCGCTGAAATCGTGAACACATTTCCCAGGATGGATTCGGGGTTCTATTCGGTTGAACATCCTGAGAATCTGAAAACAGTGACGACAGTCACGTATACCCTTCACAATGAGTAAACATTTACCCCTGTATTTGAAGTGGTTTCATGTCTTTTACACGTTTATCATAGAAAATAAGTCGCCTACAAATAAGTAGCGCATCTCATATTCAGCAAAAGAAGTAACTTGCAATATATCCCAAATTCAGCGAAGTCGGCAGACGTCAACCTGAGTACTATGCAAGAGGCCCACATGCATTGGGTAATCCGAACCGCAATTCGCAGGCTGTAGCCCAATATGCGAGTCGGTCTCGAGCTCAGCGATGGACGTTCTCCTTGACAGCGGTTTACCGTATGCCCTCCCCTTTTCCGGACATCCCCTCTTTTGTAGGGCAATCCAAGTTTTCGGACAAATTTTAAAGAATATTTTAAAAAGTAATCTTTTTTAAACGACTTTTTAAACTACAGTACATTGCGGAGATTTTCTTTGCAATACATAGGCCTAATGTTAACACAGAACGCACCTGCTGACTTGTAAATGGATAACAATCGACAGAGAGTAGGAATAAATCATAATTGAGAACCTAGAAGATAACGGTGTGTGTGCAAACAGATCTAGAAATTCTTGTTAGGAAAGCAAAAATTCTTGAAGTTTTGAAGAAACTGATTAGTGATGTATCGAATAATTTTTAATTTAAATTATCGGGTTTAATTTATAAGCAGCTACATCGTTCGTTCATTCATTCATTTATTCATAGCTCGCCTTTGGCGCGTTGACAGATCCCCAGAAAATTGGTTTTGTATGTGACACTTTTACCCGTACAATTGTGGCTACAGACGCTCGTTTATTTATTTATTGTTTTGAGGATACCGGCGACTTGCGATGGTGGACAATGGGAGTCATGAATGAAACGGGAAGCGGGAGAACAGCGATAAAATTCCCGAGGGCTCGTTGTGTCCACCACAAATTCCACATGGATTGGCCGGGGATGGAACCGAGACCACAGCGATGGAAGGCGTCTGCGGTAGACATGTCGCTAGAAGTCCACCTCCCAGAAACAGTTGTAGGCAGATAAGTCAGACGGAACACATACGAAGGGTGTGGCCACAGACGCTCATATTTCCCGCCCGACAGTTCACGAAAAACTATCCCGTAATTGCATGTGAATAGGGTTTGGAAAACTGGCTGGTGTGGTTGTAAATAATTGTGCCGCCGCATCGGTAGTTCCAGGGCGGGATCAGTTTTATGGCGGACAGATTGACAACTGGCGGGCGTAAGTCTCGCTTGAGCGTGAATGGCCCGAATGTCGGTTGCGCAGCGCAGCCCAGCACCGAGCGCCGTGTGGGAGAGCGGGCGCCGCGCCGCGCCGCCAGCCTGCGGCCGGGCGGTGGCGATTTCTGGGCCGATAACCCGAGAGGAGGTTAATCCAACGGGGCCCCCTGGGGGGCGGGGCAACGGTGCGTAGCGGACCGCCCACTGCCACACTGCACATGAGACAACAGCAATGATCTCGACGGGCATTATTACATTTTGCTTTACTTAATTTCGTGTGATTAACATTCGTTTACTTAGCAACGAGACGGGAAAACCATTTATTTGTATGGCGGTTGAAATGGTATGCAAATTCAGAGAACGGTTGTATTTCGGGGTATTTTTGTAGAAATCGAGACGTCTCATTTCTGCGAAACTAAAGAGCCTTAATTCTGTATAATACATAAGAACATAATTCAAGTTTATATTTTTTATGTTATAAAGAGGAAAAACATTTACAAGAACAACAAACAAATGTCCTTTCGAAGCTCACCTTGTTGGAATGAATGTTATTAATACGACTATAATATGTTCGGATGAACAGGTTTCGTTTAAAAATACCATGGTTAAAATCATCCGTGGTTTCCTGTAGCTCCTTAAACTTCCTTTTATGCTTCATGAGGAGTTAGGATCTTTGTTCACATATTTTTCGGGTTGCACTTCCAACGATATCTCGATTCTATATGTGTAGAAAATTATATTCTACATCTAAATGCTTTTAATTGCTTAGGGACCAAAATATGTGGTTGAGCCATTTCGAAATTAAAATGTTGGGAAGTCTAGTCGTTTAAGTCGTCTATAAAATATCGATTTTGTTTCATTCCATTCTACGAATTAATTTTATTTATAAATTTGGGACAAAAAAATAGCAGTTAAATAACTATCAGAGGTGGAGATTCACTTGAGTTTCGAGCGTAGAGTTTGTTATCGTAAGCAAGAAATCCAAATACCCTCCAGACGCATCGAACTGGTTCAAACGCGGTTGGCGGCATTCCACGCATATTTTCTCAGTGATTTTTTTTTCGATATTAAAAAAAATGGCAAGCCGGGGAAAACACTTTCATTTGGCCCCTGGGCTCGGAGAGAAAATACGTCGAGGCTTTTAATTACCTCCGAGGAGAAAGGCTACGTACACGTTTTCGCTTCGACTAGGACGTTCGGTGCAATTCACTTTTCAATAAGTAATGTTTATAAACCACGTATTAATTATGGAACAAATATATAAGAACAGGATTTTCACGACCGAATTCAGAAGTACAAACTACGTTAGATACGCTCATGAAAACATAGGGACGTGTAACAAAAGCCCAGATTTCGTTTGATGGATACGTGTCACTGGATTGTGCACAGATCTGTCAAAATATTGCCCGCTGAACGAGGAGAGCACATTGTGGGTGTATATTGTTTGTCGATGGCAGATTGGAGTCTTTTCTACGATGTTTCCGCTTAATGATACCCATTTAGTGCCCGTAATCGTTGTTTCGTATAGCCTTGTGTTTTTGACATCATCCCTCTTCGATGTGAGCTTTGACGAAAGTTTTTGCTATTCTCGTCGGGAGAAGAACGAAGTTATTGTTTGTCACGATGAAGGCCGCGGGCTGTGTGTCGCTGGCTATTGGAAGTGAAATGATCGCTCGAAGTTACTGGCTTACGGGGCTCAGAGCATCAACTGATGTTGCAGCAATGCCTCTGACCGGGAGGTTCAAGGGTTCGAGTCTCGAAAGAGGCAAGATTTGAAGCAGTGATCTTCTCCTGCCTCAGCGGGGAATGTTCACTGCCCTCACCACCGGTGGAAAACATGCACCACACTTACGGGACTAATGACTTTAGCAGTTGAAGCGTCCGGACACCAATCAATCGTGCGAAGTCAAATAAGGTTCTCTTTCTCAGTCGCGTCCTCTGCTCACTCAGTATTCGCCATGGGATTGGTGATACGCCTGATACGATGCTGATGACACGCCTTATATGGAAGATGTGGGCGAACACGTTTATTGTCGTTAATGCAATTTTGTCATCATCAGTCTCAGTTACTGTTCCTTCATGGAAATGTGACATTTACTGAAATGAAGTGAAACGGAATCCCTGAGGAAACTCGTAACCTCGATGACTCACCCCGAAGAAAATCAGGCGCCGACGGATTTTGTCAAGGAGTTTTTCTCTCGTCCCGGGTAGGTAGATAGGATCAGTCAAAACTTTCACGCATCCCAACTCGGCTTCAGAAAATATTCCAGACGGTGGCATTCAAAAAATTAAGTATATTTTGAATGGCTTATAACTTCCAATTTGAGTTTCTTTCTTAAATTTATAAAAAATTTGAAAATAGAACATTTGAGCGATATTTTATTAATCCTTTTACAAGTAATACTTTTCCTAGTACAACTAGCTTAAATTTAAACTGTGAAACGCAAAAGAAATGTTTTAAAGGTTAGTATTAATAAAGTAAATAGACAACTGATATTGAAGCATGTTTATAATGTTTAAACGTGGACATTTTGAAGAGGCTGCAGCCGTCCTTGATGTATCCGGAGCGCGTTGCGGTCCCCGCTGTTCGCCGCGACGCCGTGCCCAAAAGCGGAGATTCCTCCTCGGCGTCCTCGGTTCGCGCCCCGGTTGGGTTGCGCCAGGCGCCGCGTGTGGGCGGGGCCGCGTTTCGACACCCCCCCCCCGGGGCCACGAGCGGCGAGACAAGTTTTGCCTCTAAAAGGCAGAGGATGCAGAATCTGATATAGTAGTTTATGGGATAAGAGTTAAATATTATGCTCATGAAGGAAAAAGTAGAGTTGAGGGACCGAACCAGAGAGGTGGCCTAGGAACCACGCCCCCCCTGCCAAAAAATGTTTCAATATGCATTTCCTACCGTTTTGTATTACACGAGATAATAATAATAATAATAATAATAATAATAATAATAATAATAATAATAATAATAATAATGTCGGTCCGGGTTATCGGGATGGGTTCGAGTCCTGCCTCGGGCATGGTTGTGTTTGTGTGTGTGTTTCTGTATGCTTCTGATTGGCCATTTCATCGCTCATCATCTTTATCATTTCACCTCATCCTCCAGGGCTAACAACTCGGGTGTAAAAATGGATTCAGGACACAAATCACGTGCACCTACTCTCGATAAGTACAACTGAGCCCCGAAAGGTTGCACGTTCGCGTGACCCCGAGGTGGCCAATTCGCGACAAATAATAACAATAATTATTATAATAACAATAGTAACAATAACTATTTGGTAGTACGTGACGCATGTGCCATGGTGTTGGGGAGAGACAACCGCCTTCCCTGCCTCTTTCGCTCCTCGGGCCTCTCGCAATTAATGGGTGCCGCTCCCGGAAAGTGCAGAGGTTACTCACGTGCGTACATATTCAAATCGTAAATCTTTCGTCAAGAACTTCCTAGAATTGGAATGCGAACCGTGTTTTACATGCCTAGTTGGATTTTCAAATGAGTACAAAGAATTCAGTGATCTCATTGTCCCTCATTGAGAAATTCGTTTTCCGTGCAAGAGTCATCTGCGTCGACAGTGTGTTTGTCGTTTTCGACGTGGAACAATTCTTAATAGTAAAATTATTTGTTGGATATAATTTGATAGTCTAAGGAAAAAGTATTTTGACATTGTATGATCATTTTCTTAGTGAAGCTATTCGCAACATTTTCTCAGTCCCTAGTTTTCAATTTGTTCAATATTTTTATTTTTTTTTTTTTCTCGAGAATTCTGATTGTCTTTGAGATTGTGATACCATTGTACTATGTTGCTTTTGGCCGACCTTTCTTCCTTTTACTATCAAACCTCTATATGACTTGAGGCTATCGCGTTTGTGCAGTGTTCTCACGCAACGTTCCAATTTATTCTCATCTTTTGCGACGTAGGAAATTTTTGTTATTCCCAATTTTTGTTATTATTGTGAAATACTACTCATGTATGTTTTTCTATATTTACATTTTGATATCCATATTTTCGCAGTAGCACGTGTGTGTTCTATACCATACCGTAGAAACGTGATATTGACAAAAAGCGGTCTTTATTCTTCCCTTTCTTCTTTGCATATATTTTCCTAATTCTCAGTCACTCAACGTCTGATCGTTTCGATTATTCTCCCTTATTTTCATCGTTTCATTGATTGTTTTTCAAATGTATTTTCCCATTTTCTCATTCGCCTTCTAAATTTGACATAAGTGCATCGTGCGCTGTGAACTGTGTGAGTATTATTGCTTCCGATACAATCGCTTCATTTATTTCAGCGGTGATTGAAAAATTATCCGGTGGTTATGTTAGTCCTGCGGCTATGGAGTATTGTTTCTAATCATTTATCGAACGTTTACTGTGTTCGAAACCGTATCAAATTATACTCTTCACTCTTCTTTGCTCCCATTGAATCGTCTAAAAATGCTTCGTCTCCTGCGACTACACGGAGCGCCAGAAGTAGCTGAGACAATGAGGGAGAGGGAGAAAGCTCGCGGACCCTTCTGGATGTTTATAGTAGTCTTCACGAAAGATGACACAGTAAAATACAACTGGCCTGTAAAGAATCATAACGGCCCAATGGGATATTACAGGAGAGCGCGGCCGGCCGTCGGTTTAATTTTCCCATCTGTACGGGCGGGCGGGCGGAGATCGTATCGGCGGACGCGTAGGAGGTCCCTCGGCGGGCGGGGGAGTGGGGGGACGAGGGCGGGTTGTGCCGCGTCACGATCCGGGGTACCGTAAGCGTATTTTTCATTGAGGGGAATTAGGGCTGTCCCTCGGCGGAGGTCTTTGGCATTGTGATCGGCCGGCGGCCCCGGCCGGCTATTCAGCGGCGGCCGCCGCCCAGCCTGCTTTTAAAGCGCCAGCCACGCGGATCGGCGCGGTGTGATGGCTAGCGGTGCGGTGCGGTGCGGTGCGGGCGAGGGCCGGCCGCAGAGGTGCGGCTGTTTGTGGAAGGAGTGACGAGCCGACAGACGCTGCTGACCTTTCCGAAAGCGGCTGAGGGAACGAAGGAGGGATGTCATGTTTCTTATTCAATTGGTTTGATGGGGAATCATTACGCAATAGACGAAGCGCGTAGAAAGCGTCCTCAAGGCGGCGTACGGGAACCATTCTTCACCTGAAAATAACATAATATATAAATACACTGGAGATTAACATATTCTTAGGAACTTGTTCTAAAGTATGAATCACCTGTATAACAAAAACTGTTATGAGATCGCACATACAATTTACCTTTCTCGAAATTTACAGTCCATTCTGTTGGCGATTCATTTTCCTATTTTGTTACTTCAATAATCTATATCTATACTTCTATACTAATATATAAAGACAGAAGTGCGTTGTCTTACAGCGCGGTAATCTCTGAATCTACTGAACCAATGCTGATTGAAACTTTTGTGCTAGCATCCTTTAAAGGCCTGGAGTACTATAGGCTATGATTTACAAACATAAACAGTAATATATTTTCAAAATAATTACTTTTCTGGACATTTTCACCTAGCCTTACATCACAGATTCAAGAGTGCATCAATGCCAATACTTTAGCTGCGCGCCACCAGAGGATGACATCTGAGATCTACTACTGATTTCATCAATGCCCAGAATTATTACGAAATTCATTAGAGTTTGAATAAGGTTATGTAATGTTCTTGTGTGAACATTTGAAAGAAAGCCGTAACTGAAGTGGTAAATAATGTCAATGTTCATGCATTGCTCTTTGTCCGTGTTATATACAAAGTGGCAAGAAATCATTGTGAGTTTGAAAGTGTTTAATAATTGAGGTAGGTTGAGAGAATAAATAGTACAGTAATATACAGTACAGAATATACAGTAATGTACAATGTACAATATACACATATCATATACAATTTAAATGTCTTCTTTTACAGAAATTTGTGACAACTGAGTTATTTGACTAAACGAGTGTCACAATTGTCAGAACAGATTACAAATGCCGAGATATGGGCAGTCTACTAAAATTTTGAATCGGCTACTCAGAGGGAAGATCGACGTGCTGAAGTACTCACGCGCCTCATTGAAAATAATACTGCAAGAAGGGGAGAAATGTGAATAATTCTCTAAGTAGTAGGGCAACTGTTCATTAGGACTCTCAATTTGACTATTTACACAGTTCTTAGGTTCAGAATGGTAAAATGGAAAATGTGTATATGTTTTCAGTCCACCCAGTAAAAGTTTTTCTTCAATATTTGAAGGAGTTTTGTGCAGTGCTATGTATTTTAGGAATGACCATTTACATATTAAAACTAATCTGTAAAGTTGTTTGCATATCAATTGCTGTTTTACTTTTTTCGTGCAGGGGATGATAATTATAGAATGATCATTTATTTATAATTTAGTTTTGCATATCAATTCCTCCCAATAATTGAATTCATCCATACTTTTCTATAAAAAATAGGCAGAAATTAATTTATCGAACAAAAAGTTTGTCTGAGCAAATAAATATATCTGGTGGTTCTTGGTTTCTATTATTCAGCTCTCCTGTACAAATTGGAAAAATGGAAAGTAATTTATGATTTTGTAAACCCAGTAATTTTTTTTCTTCAATATGGGGATGAATTTCTGTGCAGTGGTATGTAATTTAGGAATGATCATTTACATATTAAGACTAACCTGTAAAGTTGTTTTGCATATCAATTGCTCCTAATGATCGAGTTCATTCATATATTTCTAAAAAAGTAAGCAAAACTTAATTGGTCTAAAAATATTTTTATCTAAGCAAATACTATCTGGGAGTCTTTGGTTTATATTATTCATATTTCAGAATCCATAATCTCTATCACTTGAGATAAAATAATGATGCTAATATTGTTTTGTTATGTGGCTCATTACATTGTCAATTTATTATTTACACATAATGAAATGTTGGTGGATCATTAGTTTTCTATGATATCAGTCGTATGATGAATTAATTTACCTGAACAAATACGTTTTATACTACGTGTTACTAGCAATAAATGGTATATTTTGAATAGATACAAGTATTTTCATTTATTTTTATGATTATGAATCATCAATTACGTTATGACATCTATAACTATTACTCTAGATCTACCCACTACCATACCCGTGCATGTACTTCCGCATGTTATACTCAGCTTAAAACAGTAAGTGTCTTTAAGGTCACAAGGTGACAGATCAATTTCAAAACTTTTTTTATGAATACAATAGAAGAAAAAATATAAAAATAGGATAAGTTTTACAACGTGACAATTTCGATAGTGTTGGAATATTATATAAAACTCCACAAAAATTTTATGTGAGTACACGTATTTTATTTTGTAGTTTAGATTTGTTTATGGCTTTTAGTTATAAAGTGAATGTTTAGAAGCTGGAACTTCAAATAAGAAAAATGTAATTATTTGCGGAAAAGTGAGCGAGGTAATCCGGAAATTTCCCAATGGGGGTCAAGAGAAGACAGCTATCGTGGCGTGACCGGGCAGAGCATGACATGGAGTAGGGCGGAGAAGGGATACAATGGAAGAGATAGAGGTAGGTCCCGCCTCAGGGCATGAAAATATTGAATTCCTCTTCCTGTATAATAATGTACTGTAATAAATGCTCGAGCAACGCCGGGTACTTCAACTAGTATTATATAATTTCATTTACTCTTACAATATCTGCTGGAACAGTAGTGTAATTTTTTCCTTACTCCGAGGGGGATGTTCTGCGGGTGTGGCATTTTGGGATACGCGAGGGACAACTGATGCCGTGCGATTGCCAACGATTGCATTGTGCATTAATGCAGAGCATCTATAAGCAATGATATCGTAGGCGACACCGGTGACATCATACTGAACGATAGGAGGGGAAGTTGTCGAGTGCTGCAGGTGGTTATGGTGAAGTTACATCCATCAATCAAAACTTAATGACATGCGGAAGGAACGGTTTTTCTACGCTGTTAGCACATAGTTTATAATGTTACACTTTTTGCATTGTATGTCTGCCCCCTCAGTTGATCATTTAATCGACCCTGGATAAGTGACTGTTTACCCGTTTCTGTTTTCGCAACTCGTATTTAATCGCGGCGCATGCAGTTGTCTAATATGGTCTGTCCGGGTTTTCTGCGAAATTTCGAAGCAAATGTTCAATAATTCGCTACAGCTTATTGACGTATTTAGAGCTGTCATTCTCATTTGAACGTTCGATTGCGTAGACCAACCCCTACCTAGTGTATAATGTTTAGGAATACAGACAACCAAGACAGCTGTGTAGTAGGTGTCTTCTAGTCTATCACGATTTGTTCTGTTACTCATTTCGTGAATACGTACTCCAGTGAATTCAGTCAAAGCCGATCCGTTTGAAAGAAGTGATCGTTTCCAACAGCAGCTGCGTCGGAAGGATCGTGTTGTGGGGTTGAAAGAGCTGCCACTTGACTCGCGCAAGCGGCCGAGTGGATGCGTGGGTGGGTGCTGGAAACCGGATTCAGGTTGCGTCGAAATGTTGTAGCGCGCCTTTCGGTGCGAGATATTAGGCATTCGATAGTGCAGTCTGGCGACAGCTGAATCATGGTACCTTGCGATGGAATTACCGACCGGTGTAGCAAACACGGACATTTATTTGGCACAAAATTGTGCAATTTTTTTTCTTCAAGTTTATTTTTCCTTTTCTGTGTTGTGTGACAAACACCATAATTCGACTTACTTTACATGTTATCACATATCTTTAGTGCGAGAGGTGTTTTTTCCCATTAAATTGCTGGCGATCAGGGAACTTGGCTTTTTCTTAATTTTTGAGGTTCCTAGTACTAGAATTGAAATGTTTCTTAAAGAGTATTAATGAAGTGTGAAATATGGCCCAATTGGTAAATTTTCATTGAACAATTTGGATTTTTGTCACAGAAAACTTCGGGGTCTTTGAGAAATCATAAGAACTAATTTAAAGTACTTGCACCCACACATGCAATAATCTAAATACTCATGAATAATGTAAATGCACATTATGTAAATATTAACTATGTGGGAGCTATTTGAAAAAATACATTTGTGTAGTTTTTAAAAAATCAAAAGAATACTTCAAAATGGCATTAATGGCATGTTATTCAGTTCATTTATGCTACCCGTACAAAAGTTCAAAGAAAAAAATTGAAGCTTCTTTTGACAAAATCGTGTTTTAAAAATTGCATTTATTTCACGTCAAATTACGCAAAAACTACTCATATTTTGAAGCACATGTACTCGACTTCATTTGTCTAATTTTGAAGAATAGGTTTCATTCTGTAGGAAAATCTCATTCTCTGTATTGTATTTGCGATTTTCGAAAATTTCCAAAATTCAACGATAGTCGGACCTGAGCCATTTTTATAAGCATTCTTTGCGCTATCCGATGTTTAAAAAATAATTCGAAACTTTGGAGCGAGATTTGAAAAAAACTTGAAAATGTCCTTAAGGCTTCATGTAATGTACCCTCCAAAATTAAAATATCCGTTTCAAATTTTCAGACCGCTATGTCAGTCAGATCGATCGGGGAATATCAATTTTGGGGAAAAGCCTGCTTCAGGTTTAACCGTTTAGGCTGACAGACGAACGGACAGACGTTTTGCCGCAAACCAATTTTTCCATATCAAGGACTTACAAAACGTAGATTCTGATTACATAACTTGTTATGGGAACACGAATCATGAAATTTTGGTATCAGAGAATAATACGAATTTCTCTACCAAAAAAATCCCCGTTTTTCGCTCCAGCACTACACAACTTTCTCTGTACTACGTATAGAGTACGCGAGAAAAACAAAAGTAACTAAATTCTCTTGATATGTTTCATCCGACAGGTAGTAAACTATTAAAATGATCTTCTTCACTTAATTTTTTGAAGGAAACGCATTATGGTTGATTTCCAAATGCTCAGCAAAACATTGCGAAGTGTTAAACAAGTTTTGTCTGGTGATTTCAATGCCGGTGAAATGTTCGGAAATCTACGAACTGCATATATTCGAAATTTACTTAGAGAGCGCGCTGTAAGTCAGTTTTACCCATAATTATGGACGTAAGTTGGGGCCAACGGTTGTGTTTATTTTATTATTATTATTATTATTATTATTATTATTATTATTATTATTATAAGCGGGAGACAGTTTTTCAAGTTTTTGAAGGTTTTCTTTGACGTGTTTTTCTACAAGGCAATTACTGGAAATAATTATATATTATTATTATTGCATTTCCGACAAGAACGGGAGCCTTCCTGTTCACACACCCACTCATACCCGAGCCCCCCTCTACACATACACCGCATGAAATTGTCAGTCTCTGGCAATTTGACGGCTCCCCATGTGGGAAGGAAGTTACTTTCTGATATGTGACGCGTGCTTTAACCTTCGTGAGTGTGCAAGACGAACGCTTCAGATGATTTGTTGACACCCATGGGCCTTCTGAACAGCGCTTCCCGGACTCCCAAAACATAACGTCTGATGTGACCCTTTGAGAACTGACGGCAGACTATTTTTTGGTATGAGAAGGGGACCTCTATCGAATTATTCATTATATTATTCTACTTTGCACACATTTTAAACTGTTTTTAACTATCCGTTAGTCATACCAAAGTTATAAAACTTGTGTAAAATTTCATATTAATTCATTGTAAAACCTTGATCTGGGCTGTCCGGGTTACGTCGCGTCGAAGGCTGAGGTGCCGACGTTTCCACCGACATGTCACGGTCCTCTTCAGGGTTGTACTGCCAAAGTACAGGCCTGAAGAGAACCGCGATATGTCGGTCGAAACGTCGGCACCTCATCCTTCGACGCAGCGTCACCCGGACAGCCCAGATCATGACTCTGGCCGCGGAAGCCTTCGATATCATTTAATAGTAAAACATTTTTCACGAATGTGGAAATAAAGCTCGGAAAAAAAGTGCCCCAAAGTTGGTTGCTTCCAATGCGTGTGATGATAATCCTTCCTAAGAGTAGATTACGTCATTATGACAATTCGTTTTCTTGACAGATGACTACAGTGATAGTCTGCCGTCCCGTGCAGACATGATGAATCATGAATGATGGAAGATGGTAGATGACGGCGGGTTGACGGTTCAGATGGGAAACGCGTGGCTAGAGGAGCCAACGATGCCAAGGTGAAACGACTTATTGCCTTACGCGGGTCATGACCTCGCAGCCTTCGGCTCCGCGAGCACTGGCTTGAAGAGCGTTGGCCGCCGACGTCTGCAGTTTCTTCTGAACAGGGGCAAAATACATTGCGGATGTACTCGCGAATAGTTGAGTCTCCTGCTGAAGCTTCGTGGCCCAAGCGAGGGTCGAGTTTCCACAGAGGAGAATTTTCCGTCTTAGTTGGGTGGAGGCAGACACTGTCTGGAGTGCGGCTGCACTGGTGACAGTGTCTGTGGTTTCCCGCACATTGCGCGTGTTGCTTCTTTCCCAAATTTTCATCTCCTACTCGATAAGGCTATTTCCTCATTACTTCGAAGGACTCGGGTTTAAGTGTGAATACGCCGATGTCAGCCTAATACTTGTGGAAGTTTGTAGGGCCGGAGAAAGAAGAAAAGAGGAGAACGTTAGTCCCCCGCGTATCTGCACCATGCACCTCGCCTCTTCGTCCCTGAAGGCGGTTGTTTTCCCTTAGATGCACGGTAATACTTTTGGGAATCTACGGCTTAAACACGTTCGGCTTAAATGCCGCGCTGCCGAGTTCCACCGCCACGAAGGCCGCGCGCGAAGCTAAATGGAGCTTCTATTGTGAGACACCTGCCATCTACGCACGCGTGTCAGGCGTGATCGAGTAATGGCGCCATTCCTTAACCAAAACTCTACCAAAGAAAGCCGAGCTCAGTGTACGGTTGCCGACACACACAATATTTGTGAAAACGTGCTTGCGTTACATCCACCCCCTCTTATGGATACGTTTTGTGAAGTAGGCGGTTGACGCCGAAAGCAGCAGCAGCGGCGGCGGCGGCGGCGCGAGGAATCCCAAGGCTGCCCGGGGCCGGTCGGGGGCGGGGCGGGGGCGGGGGCGGTTGCGTGCGGCGCGCGGGCGTCACGCAAAGTCTCGCGCGTCTCACGAGATGCTGCGCGCGAGGCGATCTGCGGCGAGGAGCGTGTGGGCCATTGGGCCGGTAGTTCCCGTGCCCTCAGCCGTGGCGGGCGGTCGCCCGTGGATGTGGATGGCGGGGTGGTCTCGTGCTCCGCGCTGGTTGGTGAGTGAACCCGAAGCCACGGAGCTTCTTGTGGAGGCACTACCCCTGTAGGCGCAGTTTCGTTATTTTGTTCACAAAGTTCTTCTTGAGCGACAATAGCAATGGTATACTGTCATCGTCTGCGAGTAACAGAATTCTGTTAATTTCACTCATGGGCTTTCCTCATGGCGCCGACGGAAACTTGACGTGATCTGACCTTTTTTCTTTTCAAAATGCTGTATATTACTAAAACGGATGGAATAAAATCAAAACAAATGTTACGCATGACGAAGCAGATATTTGTACTGTAACTTTATACACTAGTACAATAAATTACTGTATTTCAAATCATTTATCGAATATTTATGAATTATTAACCTCTGAAGTGAAATAACTAAGATTCTCTTGGTTATATGAACCCAAGAAAAGTCTATGTTTCTGAGAAAGTTAATTTTTTATGTCGGATTTGGTGCCGTTCGCATGTATACGTCAGCCGGAAGAAGTCCTAGGAGTAATTACAGATTTCGTATCTGATTGTTATCAACGTGACACGTAAGAATTATGAGTGACAGGATGGCTTCATTACGAAACTGACAGTGTTGTCTCATTAGATACACATTTCAGAAGCTTAAAACGCTTAAGCGGGAAATCTACTTAAATTTGAACCTGAAACTTCTTAAGAATATCTTCTCTAAGCCAAGAAAGGATCAATTTCGCTAATGAAATACATTTCACTCTCAGACTTTTTTTGGAAACTAATGTGCATCTAATGAAGTTGTGAGAGAGACCTTTTAATTATTGTAACTTGTAATTTTAGTCACGTTGACTAATGTGAAGTGTTTTTATGGGAAAATTCGAAAGTGAGGGAAAAAGATAAAATATTTAGTGTCAATGAGACTTATTTTGGAAAATAAATAAATTAAGTAACTTATTTTCGTAAGTAATCTATCTGTTCCTTTTACACTCATTGGTCATCTGCAGAAATGTTTTTTAGATCCTTTCCGCAATGCGCTTAGTGCAGCACCTCTCCCGTAACCTCGTACTCGGGCGAAAACTGGATCACGCGAGTGCTTCTTGAATGGTCCAAAAAAAGGTGTAAGTCACTTGGAGCGAAGACAGGTCCGTGTTGCTGGTGCTCCAGCAGCTCGAAAGCAATAACCCAAATACACTGGAAAATGTGTTCAGAGCAATTCCAAACGTCTGTGAGTATTTGTTTGTGGGTGCGTCAACGTCGTACATCATTGTTCCCGTAAGTCAAGTTCTTGTTTAACCCCGAGATGTGGCGGTGTTGTTGGACCTTTTGGGGTATGATGCCACTCGCATTAAGGAAGTTGGTTTAGTAAGTCTTTTGAACCTTTTGGCAAGAGAAGGGGGAAAGGTAATTGGTCTATAATATGAGTGTTGGTTTTAGGGCTGTTAAAAGGTAGTATTGTAGCACGTTTTCATGTTTGTGGAAAGTATTCGTTAGAATTCGTTTGTTGGAAATTTTTTGATTTGGGGGTTCTGTACGCTGCCGTTTGTTGGTTCTTCTGAGGAGATGTATTTTTACTGCTACTGTTTCAAGATTTGGTAGTATGTGTATTATTAGCGATTGGTATTATATAGCGAGAAGAATTTATTCGTTTTTCTGATAGTTCTTTAATCATTGATATAGTTTGCTTAGTAATGTTGGAGGGAGTTTATACTGGTGGGTAATGTTTCTTGGTTTGGAAGTTTTTCTTAGAGAGTAGTGATGTTTTCTCTGCTTTTTTGTTGTTAGGGGTTAATTTTCAATTTAATGAGGGTTGGCACTTTTTGAGCCATCAGTTTGTAGTTCATGTCTATTACTTGTTAGCACGTTGTAGCGATAAGTTTGGCGACGTTTAAAGACATTGAAAATTCGAGAATAACACATGAATAAAAACATAACAGCTTCACAGATGTAGTTGCCATAGACACAATCAAATTACGCGAAAACGACCCGTATGTTCGAAAAATTGTACATGACCTTATTTAGAGAACTATCTTCAATATTGTAGTGGGAGGAAAATGCCGAAAGAAATTTTGATCTGCAATTTTTGAAAATTCAGTGTTCAACGAGAATGTGACAGGTGCCATTTTAAACGTCTTTTGCTCTCTCCGAGAAAAAAATTGGAGATCTTTTGAGGAACTTTTGAATATGTTGTTAAGGCTTCATGTAAAGTCCCCTTCCCATATTTAGTATATTCGTTTTAAATTCAAGGGGCCTCGACATAAGCAAGATCGATTGAGGAATAGCAAATTTGTTGAAAAATACTGTCCGCTGATTAGCTGCTAGCGTTACTTACAGACGAATAGACGCTTTGCCATACATTAGTTTTTCGTATAAAAGACCCCCTCCAAAAAAAACTGATTCTGTGTACATAACGTGTTAGAGGAAGTGATTTACTACAATTTGCAACAACTTTTTGGTATCAGTGCTGCTCAACACGAGTTTTTCTGGCGACAAATCGAGTTGTTTTTCCCCCGCAGTGTTACAATACTTGATGTCTACCACGCAAGTAGTATGCGGGAAAGTAAAAACACCGGTGCCAGCCAGCCGCGCTCTCCCCTACTGTTGAAGCCTTTAGGGCGCGCGTCACCTTCCCGTGTCATATATCCCAGAATGTACAGTTGTTGCGGTCAGGGGGTAAATGTGAGATAATGAAGCAGGGTAATGGGAACGCTAGTTGTTGGCAGATTGTGCGCAGATTGGTTAGCGACTTTCACATGTGTCGTGCGCCACACCCAGCCACAGTTGTCGTTTGGCGAAACGTGGTGGACGCACGTGTTTCATGCATCTCTTGAAGTTATTTAATGTTTTCCAATATTTCTGTAATCAAGACTATGCTTTGCATGTTAGGTTTACAAAAATGGAAAGCCAGTTGTATGTATATGGGAAAATTCAGTGATAGAAGAAATTATTTACAAATAGTTGTGTTATTTGTTGAGCTTATCGTGTTTCCTGCTTTTCTTTCATTTCCTAAATTGTTAAGTTACTTACCTATGTTATGTTCACATCTATATCTCGTAAGAAAATGGACTCTCCTTTAGAAAATATTTTTTGGAAATTCATTAAAATACCTTGTGCCTTGTACTTCTCGAAAATAGTTTTAGGCGACATTAATATCTGTAAAATGATGGCAGGCTGTTGTTGCTGTTCGTGCTGATCTTTGCCAGGTGACCTGAGGCGACTCTTGATTCCACTGATTCACTTAGAGGGTCAGCGGCAGATCCAGCCGAACTTTTTTCTTTGAGGGGGTCATCGTAGATTTGTGTTAAATAATAAAGTTGTTATTATATTGTATATTATTTATGTAATACTGTAGATATGATTCTGTACAATATTAACACGTAATCGGAACATAATAAATATTTAAATGTATTGTGCCAAATAAAGTAAAGGAAAACTCTATGCCTCTCGGGAGGGTGGAGGGTGCTGTTCCGTGGTGGAGGTGGCCTCGCGGCGCGCGTGCGGCCGCCGCCGGGCCGGGTTTCCGGCGGCGGAGCACCGTTGGCCGCGGCTGCGCTCGCTTCCCGCTTCCGCTTCCGGCGCCGCGGAGGACGTGTACTGTAGACGGGCTAATAGCAGCTCGAGCGATTCGTTTACGTTCCGTACCGTTGAAGTGTAGATTACGACGCGTGTCCCCTGATGGTGTAGAGGGAGTACTGTAAGAAGGGACCGCATCGACAGCTGACTCCTTGGCTGGCAACAAAACTTCAGAATACGTCCATGTGCTCAGTCCGTCAATGTGTTTGTTTACAGTTGGTTGCAATGCCATCGTTCCACACGGCGTTCTTTTGGTTCGCGTGCTGTCGAGCTGGTCATTTGAACAGCGCCACCCGGGGCGGGGCTTCTGGGAGGGAAGGGGCGCGGGCGGCGAGAGGACGCCGTGCGTGTGACGCCGTCGTCCTCAAAGAGCATCACTCACCGATAGCGACGCCGTGGCGACAAGTTGCCCGGCGCCAGCCGATCGGGATGAGGAGGGCAGGAGCGCTGCTGTCCCAGTTTCAACACACGTGCAATGGTGGCTTTTTCGATGCTATAGAATGTATTCGGAGTAGTTTGGTCTTAGTAGTTTGAGCATGTTACTAGTAGGCGGGCCTGCAAGGAACGGGTAGTACGTTACTGCCATGTTGAACGATTTTAGAAGTATGGTCATTTTGACTTGAGGTTCTTTCACATACCGCTGTTCTGCGATGTGGAACCATTAGATCTACTTTCTCGTCGAAGATAACGCCTGAAAGTGTTTGCGCACAAGTTGCGCTCGTAATGATTATTAAAGAATGAAACATTATTGAAGGTTTATTGATTTTTATTTGTGGACGTCATAATTGGATAAATGCGACTCTGAACTGTGCATAAATATACACTTCCTCCTTGTGAAGTGCTGCAAACCACGTGGCACATCCTCGTGAACTAGCGATAGTCCGCAGACCGCAGGCTTCAGAAACCGCGGAGTACGCTTTTGTTTCCGCAGTTGGAACGATAGCAAGCTACGCAGTTAACGGACGTAAGTGAGAGTACACACATTTTGCACCCCAGAGGTAAATAAGGGCAATTGGGTTCACCCAATTACGATTGTGCCACATTTCCAGCTGGTGGTGCAAGTCACGGAGGTTTGGAAGTTTTTGGATGAAACATCAAACAAATGAAAAATACAAATACGTGTAGGCCTGCTATTCTGCAAAATTCCCATAGCACGCTTTTTTTTTCGCTTTCTCTTTTAAATACATTGTTTTATCTACATTAGAAGAAAATATATTTTTCACAACTCGTGCTAAAGCACACTCCACCTCACCACTCCTCACCTCACCACACTCCCCACTCACTCACTCACTCACTCACACCTCCTACACTCACTCACACTCACCCCACTCACCACTCACTCACTCACTCCACTCACTCACCACTCACCACTCACTCACCTCACTCACTCACTCACTCACTCACTCACCACTCTCCTCACCACCTCACTACACTCACTCACCTCATATTCACTCACTCACTCACTCACTCATTCACTCCTCACACTCACTCACTCACACTCACTCACTCACACTCACTCACTCACTCACTCACACTCACTCACCACTCACTCACTCACAATCACTCACTCACAATCACTCACTCCCCACTCACTCACTCTCTCACCCCTCTCACTCACTCACTCTCTCACTCACTCACTCTCTCACTCTCTCACTCTTCACTCACTCACTCTCTCACTCCTCTCACTCACTTTCTCTCTCACTCTCTCTCACCCACTCTCACTCTCTCTCACTCTCTCTCTCACTCACTCTCTCACTCTCACACTCACTCACTCTCTCACACTCTCTCTCTCCTCCACTCACTCACTCTCTCTCACACTCACTCACTCTCTCTCACACTCACTCACTCTTGACATGTTAAGAAATCTTATGAATACAAAGAACTTTTTGTTCATCTGTACTTCTTTCTTGCAAGTCGGTGAAAGCGTTCGTGAAGTGCGTACTCAGCTGATTAACGCCCCCAGTGCTGTACTTTCCTTAACGATTTAAGTGTTGGCAAGAGTGAGATAATCGTTCGTCGCATGCTAGCAAATTTGGCAGTGCTTGCTTTTACGAATGTTGGCACAAGCAGACCCATCCATGTTCGTGGTGTAGATGCGAAAACTGGAAATGTGTGGGTGAGTAAATTTGCTCAACGATTCGCCAGACACTTCAGCGTTGATAGTTCATTTTTTACTCTTGTTGTTTGAGTCTCCTCACGACGTCTCGAACTTAAATATCGAATGCAGGGATGCCGTAGCCAAGCAATAGATACGTTCTATTTATTTATTTATTTTTTTACGTCAAATGGGGAAGTGATTCTGTGCACGTTTTCAAAATTATGTGATCCTTACACTAAGCCATATACTACTTGAATTTTGAATACAGAAAAAATAGCGTTTTTTGCAAGGATTGTTTAAAAAAATAAAAAATGATGTAATAAAATCAGCAATAAATAGCAAAAAAAATAATAAAATAAAAAATTGTAAACATTAAAAAAACTTTTTTAGGAATTATAACTTCTGATAATCTCAGATTTCCTTTTTGACCAGTTTTCTTCTCTGATAATGAGTTCTCACAGACCTGTCCGCTCCTGGTTGGATTCACAATGGCACTGCGGAGATATGCTTCCCATAATGTCGCGCGCGATCTTTTAGTGAAGTTCCTAGTGCATAATGCAATGGTATCGCTACCCTCTCTGCCCACGACGTGTGCGTAATTGAGTAATGGCTTCTTTCCTCAACCAAAGAGTACCCAATTAAGGCTCGTACGGAGTGCGCTTGGAAATTATAAAAGATGTTGATTCAAAAAGTTAAAATCTCACCCAATACGAGACGCAGTACTCCAATATTGCTAAGTAACAGAAAATATTAATTGTATATTTGAGCTTATTATTTGAGAAATAGTGAAATGACAGTGATATATAGTTCAGTATCACTGTCTGTATGGCGAAGCTACTTTGAACAGCATCGTACTCATGTGATATCTAGGTTCTTGTTTCATAATTGTTGCAAAAGTTGTGAACTCTGACCTAATCAGCCATTTCTGCAACGAAGGGGAATTAAAGCTAAAGGCTTGTTTGTGGACTGTCTTTCATTTCTCGAGCCAGGTTTTTATGTTCTTTATTTGAGCAAATTTGTAGGATCATGACCTTGTTCCGCTGTGCAAAATACACAAAGTAAAAAAAACAACATATGATGTTATGCCCTTCAATTATGTATGTTTTTGATACCATGATAGAATGAAACGCAAAATGCATAAAATACTTCGCCGATTTTGTAAGTATAGTTAATATTTATTTTCGTTTTCTCATTTCCTTTATATTCATTTTGTATTATTTAATTCTCCAAAGAATTTGATGCAATTATTAACTGTTTCCATTACCTTAACTGACAACGTAAATCTTTCACCATTTCAATTACGCGAACAAGCCACATATGAGCACGCTATGATACAATAAGGGCGTGCAATCCATTAAATTGTCTTTCCCCCTTTCTGTAGCAATCCCTTTGCGATATTGCGGCTCCACCCTCGTTTCCACAGTGCTCACATAGGGTTCTGTTGACGCCCATTTCTCATTAGGTCGCATGGGTGTGATTGTACTTATTATATTTATTAAACATACGTCTTGCAGCGTCATTCAATACGTGTGTTAAACAAAATTGATTGCGCGTAGTATTTAAGAAAAGATTCTCTTGGCTGTTCCTTTTTCGGCACCACGTACACCTATCCCACCTAATCCACATTCTCGCCACTGTTCCAGTGGCAACGTCGTCTCAGGAACTTCAAGCCTGTCTCCAGACTAGAATCGACAATAGGTGTGTCGTAATTGCTGTTTCCAAGTTGCTCCAATTTTGAACTTACTTGCAAACTTGACGATATTCCGTTCATTCTGTTCGTCTTCTCCCGTGAGTAGTCATCAGTTTTTCATTACTCTCTCTTCTCGCCCTCCTTTCTGTACTCTTTCGTTGCAAGTTCGCTCATCGTTTTCGCGTTCTTTTATTTATGCCCTTTTTTCTTGTGATTTCGTCTTCGTTCTCGACTCTTCTTCTTTCAATCTGGCGCCCTGCGCCCTTTTATTGTCGTGTTGCATTATGGGCATCAGTCCTCTTCACCGTCGACCAATTTGTACTCTGCGATGAGCTCTGCCGGCCACAGGCTCTTTTCTCATCAAATCCAGGCGCCCGCCCTCGCCCGCCCTCGCCCGCCGTCGCTCCTTCCCCAGATGTCGCCACCTCCGTCTAACCCGCACTTTCCGATCTTGCCATTCTCAGCCTCTCCGCCCTTTTCTTTTCGCCCCCGCGTTCGCAACCTCCTCACCTCCGCCTCCGCGCCGTCTCCGACTTACCAGCCATACTGACTGCCCTTTTCCCTCTCCACCCCTCCTTCTGTCTGTCCCCTTGGCCATTACTCCTCATAACAGCGCGTGTGCAGCTCTCCCTCCGCGTTATTACTCGTAGCGTGCGCGATGCATGTACGCGCGCCGACGTAGGGGACGCGCCCCTGCCCTCCGCGCGATCCCCAGTGACAGCCTCCGGCGCCCCCTGCCGGCGAGGCGCGGCCACGCAGGGCGTCGAAGCTTTCGCTGAAATTGGAGGAACTGCGCCGCCGTCGCTGCGGGGAATCGGGGAAAACGCTTAACCTCGTTTAACTGCTGAATCACACTGCAGGGAAAACGTCTTCTTTTTTGAAAATGAGAGCGCTGTTTTAAAGGGAACTTCCTCTTCAGCATTCGGGTACTCGTGTTAATCATACGAAATCGTATAAACCATTGTGCAACTTTACATAATAAAGTTGGCTCTTTTTATTGCATTTTTATTAATTTATTGTAATTAGTAGATTTAAAAACGTTGATAAACACATATTGTGTACACTTACTAGCGTTTAAATGATCCCCAAATTGTTAAGAGAGTAACAATGTTTAATGGTCAAGTTTATTTGTCACAATTCAAATCCTAATTGACTTCATTATGACTTTTGTCTTAATGGCTACCAATTTTCGATAGTAAGCCAAAAATAGGATACAGTTTCTATGTGACAATGATTCAAATAATTATTTTGACAGTTAATAACGTCGGATTGATTCTAGATCTTCGACATATTAATTTGTAACTTTACTTGTTAGAGTGGTACGTCTAACGAGCTAATTCATTAAAATGTGATTTGCCGAGCGGATCTCCGTCCGTTCGTGTGTAATCGCAGGAGTCATGACGGTGAATGTATTAATAAGGCTGTAATTAGTGGAGTGAATACAGAACGACCGGACGCAGTGCGAGTACAGTACATACCGCTGTTTGCTTTGAAGTCTACGAGCGGTTTGTTGGTGCTGGTTCATTTGTGTTCGGCAAACGGTTTCAAATAGCAAATGTTCTGCTACGTTGGGAGCATGAAACGAGCCTACAGGAAACTGTAGGTTTGCCCTTTTGCGAATCCATTTAATTCTGATCATACTATAGCTCGAAGACTGTCGGTTCCGTATTGATTCGTAAATTGCAAGATTGCTGTAAATTTTTAGTCATTTCAATGCTTTGAGCAGGACGTTGTGTGCTTTTCAACTGAATATTGCAGATGAAAGTCCACGTTTCAACGAAACTCTTCCGTAAGGATTTGATGTGATATTCAAAGACGACTCAACAAGTCACCTGACTCGCGGCATATCAATATCCTTTAAATCTATCGTAGAACCTGTTTCATTCCAGTAGGTTCCTTTCTATTATTTTATCTTCAGCTCTTCTGTTCTTTACAAAGCTCTGACATATTTACATGCATTAGCAACTGCTGGTAACTGACTCTTCGTGCAACTGGCATTCCATGATTCTGTGCTTCTCAAGTAGTTCGTTTTTCGATTATCACATTGTTACATGTAATCGTTGGCAACGCTGTTGGCAGTTCGGACGGTTTGCTTCGCATCCACGGGAACCCTCTACCTTTCTTCGTTTCCAACGGGGCTTCACCGAGAAGTTGCAAGAACTGTCGAGTGCATACCTCCTCCGACGGGCGCGGCCTAGGCGCGGAGAGGTGTACCTGGAAACGTTCTCTTGAGGTGAACGGATGGATAAAGAAGGATTAAGGGGTAGGAGAGAGCTACAAGAGGTCTTGAAAGAGAGAGTCCAGAAATAGAAGTAACGGGGAAGGAAGGATGCGGATGACAAGACCCTGAAAGGGAGCAATGAAGGGTCGGGGGGGGGGGGGGGGGGGGGGGGTGGGGCGAGGGCCGGGGGATGGGGCGAGGACCGGGGGATGGGGCGAGGGCGGGATGTGACGGGCGTGACCCAGTGTGGCGCAGGTGGACGTGCCGGGCGGCGTGGGGCGTCAGCTGATGCGCTCACGGTGACGCACGCGGAAGCCCAAGGCCGCTGCGCCGCCTCCCTCCCTCCCACGCTCTGCGCCGCCCGCGTTGCCGGCCGTGGACCTCGCGCCTCACCCGCCCCGCCCCGCTCCTCCTCCATGATCTCATCAGGGGCAGGTGAATTGTGACGTGGAACAGCGAGCCGTCGCGATGTGTCAACTTTCTCACGAAATGGTGCTTTTACTTGTGATCTGTGCGTATTACTGGATGGGCTTGTCGTAGCACAGGGCATTTATTATCCTTTTTGGATAATCTAGACAAGTTGTGAAATCCTGTACATGGTAATCTTTTAACGAAGTTCGGTCGAGTACATCGACCGCAGTAATCGTACTGTTTCTACAGGATTATTTGTCTGCGATATGAAGAACCATTTCATCTGAGGAACTTTTCAAAGTGAAATATGTATTTAAAATTGGTCAAAATTAATTTAATAGCTAGTTGTAGAGAAGATTCTCTCGTCTTCTACTCGTGCTGAATTCGCTTATCATTTGACATGATGTTCCAGTATTTACTTACGAGGCCGAGGCTGCCAGATGTAATGAATCTGCGAGTGGCGTGGGTTAGTCATTCCTTCAGTTTCTGAACCGTTGCTATCAATGCGGGCGAGCAGCTGCAAACTAGATTTTTCCTCCGCATTTTGGCCAGTTTCCAATCGACCAAATGGGTGATGTGTTGTCTGTCTTCTGGCCAGATAGCTGTCTCAGCCACTTCCTGACCCAGAAAGCCGACGAGTGTGGTAGAAGGCTAGAAGCATTTATGGGCAGCTACTCTTCTTTATGAGCATTGTGGTCGTGGAGGAAGAAGCAAGAAGAAGAGAAATTTAGAGCTGGAATTTGGAGTAATAAACGTCGTTGGGCTGAGGCCGAAATAGCGAGTGCACGCGAATACGTAAAAGAATGCTACAGCGGAGAGAGACATGGTGATGAAAGACAAAGTAAAGGGAAACGTATCACGAAGATGTGCATTAAATGTGGGTTACCGGAAGTCATGTTCTTTATTTTCGTAATGGATAGTTCAATTCATCAACATCCGTACAGTTCTTGTAAGTTTTTTTAGGGTAATAAATTCAAATTCACCGTAAAAATACCCCTCGTTTCTTTACTCCATCAAAATGCACACAAACTTGTTGACGTATAATGTCCGGGCTCTGGAAATTTCTCCGTTGCCTCGCATAAATTTAAAAAAATACAAGACATTTTAACAAGTATAAAATGCAAAAAAATATAATACTATAATACGACAGAGCATTCTACAAATGATTAAAAAAAATAGCAGCTGTATATCAGCTTACCGTTCAACGACTCTTGAGGTTCTTTTAATGCGTTCAAAGCAATAACTAGAATTTATGACTAATTATAATGAAGTCGACCGAAGTTGTGTGGCTTCGTGGTGGTCCGTAGCGCCAAAACATAGTTTGTGTGATCAGGCGCTCATGTGTTAGAAGCCAAAATGCTCGGTCAACTCCATCTTGGGGACGGAGCAGGGGGCGTTTGGCTCGTGGGAGCCCCGCCCCCGCAGAGAGGAGCCTCCGCGAGCGCTGCCGAAGGCCGCAGTGGCGTGGGCGGCGACTGACTCGCGCCCTCCCCGACGTGCGTGCACGCACGCAGCTGCTCACGCACGAGTGCGTTACATACACGGTCGTCCGTCGCCCACGCGCGCGGTGGTCAGTGGCTCGGGCACCCACGCCTGCGCGGGCGAATCCCGTCCAGGACTTCCTCCTACGCCGTTCACCTGCCTCCCAAAAGCGCTGTGCCCGACTCTATCCCGTTCCAGTTTCCTCCTTAGGATGACGAGTTATTTCTACGTTTTCTGTGCTCTGCTTACAATCACAATCACCGATTACAAATTATCCACTTTTGTCTGTGTTCAAGAAACATTTGCATGCCTTTTTAGAGCACTGCCAACGTTGAAAACCACTGATTAAAATTTCGTAAAATCCAAAATCCATTATGCCATGTTCACCTGTGTTCAAGATTTTCGTTAGACTGGTGTGAAATCTCGTATATGCGCTACCAATGAATGAGAACTTAACTAAAAATTTTACTTCTCCCGAAACTCCGGAAGAACGAAACGGAATGGAGTTGATCTATGCCTTCTGAGGTAACGAAAATCTAGTTGAGATCCAGTCGGACAATTTTCCCACCTGAGCAAAACTGGCGCCCAGGATTCTGAATCTGAGGCCGCTTCCTGAGATTTGATTAGTCGTACAATGGAAGGTACAATGGAAGGAAATAAAAGTCTTCGATTCGTTGACAGCGCCCTGGAAAACGCTAATAAATATAACAAGCAACATAATCTTAACTTTGGTACATTACGAAAGTGCCTTTTGTTAAAAAGAAAAACGCTAGTTAGTGTATTCCAACTCTGTATGTGTAAGGGATTTGTTTCCTTAATTAAAAATAATTGTAATTCAACTTTTTTCCACCAGTGTGGAATGCGGAACGGTGTGTTTACAAACACCCCGGAGACGTCATTGGTCCAGGCACAATGTAATTTCCCTGGCGATTTCTTCATCAGGGCCACGTTACTATTGCTGTACAGAGGCGACTCGCAGCACCAACAGATTGTGCAAAGTGAGGAGAGTTGTATTTCTTCGAGGAGTTTCAAAGAGGTGGCCAATACTTCTGCGACTAGTCTCCCGACGATTTTTAGCTCCCAGCATGCCCGCGCTGAAAATAGATGCACCACAGTATGTCTGGATTTCTTGACCGTCTTTGGAGCAGTTTGAATATTACCCAGCTACAGCTCGGCTACTGCTGTACCATGTCAGAATTTCGTTATGCAAGGCGCACAATACGACATAATACAGCTATGAATGTCAGCAAGTTTGCCTCAGGAAAAAAATCTGCCGCAAAAAGAGACAAAAAGGATGAACCATGAATTGCTCTTTTTGTATTCGCGTAGTCGAAGTATGACGCTGCAGATGTAAGAATCCTTACTACTCAGCAACGTACTTCAGCAAGCGTGAGCATTTTGTTGATATAATGAAATAGCAAACACTTCCGAAACCAAACAAAATGTGTGCCTGGAAAATATTACTTTCGCTGAAGATTTACTTTCTACTTGTCTCAAACTACCCTTTCACACTTCCAAATGTTGAATGTGCTTTAGGAAAGTATAAAATTGCTCCCGGGGAGCATACAATTAAGGGAATTGTTCTCCATCGATAAATACACACACACAAAAAGTTCTGAAGCCAATTTTAACTCGGCAGCAGAGAATGCTTTTTGAAACATGATTTCAGAACTTAGGTCTTTTGCCCATGCCTGAAGTGGATGCATGAATTTTATTGGGTGGGTGATGTTATGCCGAACGATATGAATGAGGAGACCAATGACGAAGCGAGAGGTAGGAGAAACGAGTGAACTACCGAAAGCCGCTTTGTCCACATCAAATTCCTTGTGAATCGACCGGGATTTGAAGCCCCGCCACCCGTAGATGCAATCCTGGCGCTGCAGAAGGGTCGCGCCTGGCAGCGAGGGAAGGAGGAGGGGGGACAACAGCCACCAGGGGGTGGAGGAAAAAGGGGGGGAAGCGGCAGGGTCAGGGAGGGGGCGAAAAAGATGGCACGAGACAAATCAAATTGCCATTCCAAATGTTGCAGTGACTCTCTCACTCTTTCTCTCCTCTCTCCCCCCTGGTCTCCCTCCCTCCCCTCTCTCTCTCTCTCTCTCTCTCTCACACACACACACACACACACACACACACACACAGCTTGAGGAGACCGAAGAATGAACAATGTAAGGGGCCTCCTAATACTATTAGAAATATTAAGTATACATAATCAAATATCAAAACAAACCATACTATTTTCAGGTTAATCCAAAGGAAACTCCAGGTCCAAGTGCCAGCAGGAATGTGCTCTATTTGTAGTGTATGCTAAAGACGAGTTTTGAAGAAGATAGTTCTGTGCAACTTCTCACTGAAATTAAGATATTAAGGAAATTGTATCCACAACGCAATCAAAAGAATATGTAACAAACTGTACTGTACAAGTCTGTCATTTATTGTAAATATTTTATATGTGACTACTTACATAGACTGGAAGGGTGATGGTATACATCGAAGTATCTGTTTTTGATATAAAGTGGCATAATCCCATCCCGAGCACTTCAACTACTTTGTGGACTGTTGGAAATGAATTCAAGAAGGATTGTGAATGCACAGTTTCTTCTCATGTTATTACGAACATCGAAAACTGATTTGTCTATGGTTCAGTAAAGAAACAGTTCGAAAATATAAAATGTATTAATAAAGTAGATCAAAAAGCTCGCGAATGCGGAGCACCTATTCTGCAGCTTTCAAATAAGAACTTAACCACCTCTGTAGACGAGCAGGAGACATTGCAGTCCATACCAAACCGTAGAGATGACACGAGACCGCAGGAATGAGGGTATTATATACAGGGAATGAGCTAGACGAACATATAAGTGATTGCCATTTGATCTCTTCTCGAAACTCTTCGTGATATAAAGAGAGCCACGTACTTCATACGACATTGATGAGTATCCATGTGTTTCATAAGACAGGCGTAATACATAAGTCGGTAATCTCGATTTCTCCAAATGTCAGAAGTCATATCTTGTGCCTGATTGCCTCAGTAGGGAACAAATCGCAAAAAAAGGTAGGGGGATTTTACATTTACATCTGAGCTGCGAGGCTAGGAATCATCCCGACATGAGCGATTGAGTAAACCCAGGGAAGCCTCAACCAGGAGGAGCGACGCCAGCGGGTGCAGAGCAGGCTGCCAGATGCCCGACGCGCCGAACTGCGCTGCCCAGCGTGGAGTCCCTAGCTCCAGAGAGAAACGCATTCCTTTCCACAGCCGTTGCCGCCTTTTTGTATCCAGTTGTCAGGGAAGTTTGAACTATGTGTGATGCAACACGCAATCTACTCAAAACTAACAATAATACACTCGAAAACCATAACGCCTTTGGTTATCATTTTTCCTCAAGTCGTGTTTGCCGGGTGGGGCATCGGGTGAGAGAGATTAAATGGCGGCGGCCGACACTTGTCTTCGTCCAGCGAAGCACTCAGGCAGTTCAACGGCCACGGCGCGCCGCGGCGGCGACGGTGGCGCTGCACGGCAGTAACCGCTAATTAGAGTAATTGGCTCGCTGACCAAAAAACGATAGCGTGCGAGCCCATAAAAAAGAGGAACGCGTCGCGTCTGGCGGGGCGGGGTCGGGCTCAAGTGGAAGTGTCGCAACCCGCGTGGATTTGCCGGTCGACCGCCCCAGCCGCACGCAAAGCGACGCGAGGTGAACCTCTGCAGCCTAACACAGTCGCAGGCGAGTGGTGATAAATACAAGTTTATTGATAATTATTTGCGTATATCGGACAACTAGCCGGAGCAGTTGCCTGGCGCACGCCTGGCGCTCATCTCGCCGCAAGTCTCCCTGAGTGACGTCACGGCAGTGGGTTCCAGGGAGAGGGGTTGAGAAGGGTCGAACCAGCGAAGATGTAATAGAATGTTCGAGAAGATCTCATCTTGTAGATTGGACGGAGTGAGGAACTTTTTGTTTTTTAGGCCTTTGGCCTCAAAAGTTTAATTGAAATGATACAAGGCGTTGCCATTGCCAACAATACTGTTTATTTAATTAATAGCAGCTTTCGATGGCTTAGCCATCATCATCAGTTACCTGCTGTCTGGGAGCCACAAATACGACTATCATTTCATCAACTATTGTATCATTTTAATTATGTAGAAGCCAACGACATTTCACCGCTAAAGCAATGTACTCAAAAGTTTGGTTTTTAAATTCTTAGAACGCTTCGATTAGAAGTTATTTAACGATATAGATTAAAAAATGTTGCTGATTGTTGCGTGTTGCATTTGACATAATTATTTAAATACTTTTTTAAAACAAATCCTTCATATTTTTAAAGTGAAAATGCAAATGTCATGTCATTGAATGTATTCATTATATTCTGTTTACATGTAAGTGAAACTGAGTGTACGCGTGACTAATGATTGAACCTCCGTTCAAAGAAATGCCTTCTAATGAAATTTTAACGGAGAAACGCATGGAGGCTGGATAATAAACTTACAAGATCTTAAGTTTATAAGATCTCGAAAATAATGATCCTTATACTGAGATTGTGATTTTATGAATTCATTTTTTTAAAAGTTAGGTTACGTTAATTCGTAACAACGTTCTATTTATAAGTAAGAACTGGCGTTGAAGTAGAGTTGAGTAATCCTTCTTAAGACTAATCGGTCATCGTCTGTCGTAGTCAATCATTACCTTTTATCCCGTCGGCCAGAAGCTCTCAGACTATCTATCATCCGTTCAGGAACTCGCGATTTCTCGAGTTGCTTAACCTCGGTGACTTCTCGGAGCGAGGTTGCGGAGTTCGGCTAGCTACGCCGGCCATTCACATGAATATTTTCACGATTTAAAAACTACTATAGTAGTTGACTTATTACGTATATCTGTGTCCATCTCTGTTAGGACAAGTACAGAAAGTTCTCCGGTATGCATTTGCATCATTCCACTTAAACAATTCTCAAATACCTTAAATGAGAGAATATCACTAACAAGAATACTAAGACATTACTTAATTTTGCTAAGATTTTAGGTTACTAACTTTTGTTCTACTTCAAAAACCAACACAAGTTTTTTCATTACGGAGCGAAAATCCCTGGATAATCATCCTGAATGGTACCATGACTACGTCTTTGGAGGACCACTAGAATATCCAACCTCTGTGTGAACGCGTGTGATGTTAAAAAATGCACTTAGCTGGAACTCTCGAGGCCAGCGTGCTGCATTCCAGATATCACAGCCTCGACTCGCGCTGTTCCGCTCCGCGTTGCCATAAATCCCCGCGTGTGGCTGCGCGGGTCGGGCGGAGTGACCTTCCGGCCGCGTGTCCTGATCTGCTCTGCGCGTACGCGTCCTTGTGGCCCGTGGACCGCCCCCCCCATTCTTCTGCCCCATTGAAAACGAGATGAAGTGGCCTCGACCTCTTGAAATGCAATCCAGGTATTATTCGCGCACATTTTCTTCGTACTCGTCTTACAGCACGTTCAGAAACTGTTATGTCAGATGTAATTTAATGTACAGATGTGCTATGCCAGGCATCATCCTGAGTATCGGCTTAAGCAGTAAGGACGTAATTTCAGATATTATTTTGTTAAAAAAGGGCATTCTACTAACAAAGTGAAAACATCGAAGATAGTTTCCGTGAAAACTGGAAAATTTTCAAATGTTCCTATGAGAAATGTCATTAATTCATAATTCTTTTGTAAATCATTTAGTGCACTGTGTAGAAAAAATGAGAGCAAGTTTTTGGTTTGTATTAGAATTTATATATATTTATGTATTATTTTATTGTGAAAATACAATTTTGGCGAAAGTAGCATTCGTAGACAGTCCGAATCCGCGGCAGTAGGATTTTTCGATTTGACGATTATGTAACCACGTGTAAATATTCAAACGAAACAGAACGCATCGTGGGCGTGAAGGAAAAGTCACCAAGTGTGACTGCACAAGCAGATAACTCATTTTTATTTGACCTAACTTGTATGATTAGTGATAGCATATGTACTACTCGCCTGACCATATGCGCAGTTACTGATAATGCAGGTCAGCCCAAGCTATTCTTGGAATTTTTAATGTTGTCAAGGCAATTACAGAATGGCCACTTTCTGGAAAATGTGGAAAACCAGGAAAAATCAAGGAATTTAAATTTCTCTGGAAAAAGCAGAGAATTTGTAGAAGAATCATGTCAGGGAACAGTTTTAGACAGTTATATAACTGGAACGTATTCCTTTAAAAAATCAATCCAGTAAAAAAAATAATGACTTGAGTTTTATTTGTTGAATTTTTAATTTTTTTTACTTTAACACGGTGAAGTCGGAGAGCCGACAAAATAGTATTTGGTTTAATGCATTTTATAGGGATTGGTTTAATACATTTTAAAAAAAATATTGTGAAATACTCTACAAATCTTATCATTGAAAAATAAAAAATAAAAAAAAATAATCGAAAAGTAAAACCTTATGACAAAGCAGTACGTTCGCGTTGCAATTGAGCAAACTGTTAATATGTGCCGTGAGTGCACCGTAGCAGTTTGAAGGAGTGCAGGCGACTGCAAAGAACACTGCTTGGCCCAAGATGTGTACGCAATTATTAAGCATCGTTTTAATGTCTATTAGTGACTAACATGATTTTTTGTTCCTACTTATTGTGGTGTCTGGAAGTAAACGATTTTTCATCTGTCTAGTTGCTACTTCTTTGGATCCTACCTAGGGTGAACGCATGAGGTGGTGTTTTGGAGTTTTTATTGTCCTGCATCAAGGCCCAGGGTGGTCAAGTGATTCGCCAGGAGTCTTGAGGTTAGACACCAGGGCCTTAATTGCTATTGAGACAACCATGACCCTCCAACCCGGCCTCTTTTTCAATTGTATCTGGAGATCGTTATTGTATTTTTTTCGCTTTGTGATCCACTTTTTGAATTTGCTGAAATGGCCACGTCTACTAACCATTATTACTATTATTACAAATGATGCTTGAATGTTTAAAGAATTGACTCCCAAGCCAGGAAACGTCGTTAGCTCTCCCAGTATACACCCAGTTGATTTATTGTTCTATAGAGCGCCAGGGTGCGTACCGGAAGATCTGGGTTTGATTCGCGGCTGGGAGAGTCAATTCTTTGAACAGTTAAACATCATTTCCAAAATTTCTTCTGCTTCTCCGAGTCGCAACTGTAGTAGGCAATTGGGAAACGGGATACTTATCCAATCTAATTGTTAAAACATGCCACTGTTACCATTTGGTGAACTAAATTATCATTATCACCGTTTTCGATTTCATCACCAACGTAACATTGTCATCTCGGCATTACTACACGGGGCATTTACATTCACAAGTCCCCAGTTGGCAGCATTGTTCCTCTGGACGCGAACCAAGCACGTTACGTCATTCGTCACGTTCCACACCCCACGCGCGTGATCATATCGCACGGCGAGTCACCCACTCCCAGGTGCACACGTGTCCCGCCCCCCTCCGACACGTGTCGCCCTCGTCGGAGGCGACGCGTGGGCTGCACTGCTCTGCGCGGAGCGCGTGTCGGCTGTTCCCCGCCGGGGCTGTTCCGGCGGGGTGGGGCGGGGCGGCCTTGAGCCCCAAGGGTTGCACTCGCGGTGCAGTGGCTTGTGGGGCACCAAGTGCATCGCAATGAGCGACGCAGCCGCGATACGCGTGGAATGTGTCAACACGCGCGATAAGCGAGAGGTCACGCTTGCGTAAGAGAAGCTGCATTCTGTTTGCCAACTTTCGTCTAAAAAAGAAAGACAAGAAAAGAGGACTCCCAAGGTTTATGCGATAGGCTCTTCAAACGATATGTTTTTCATTCATTTTGAAATTCGAATGTTGCTGTACTGTAGAACTTTGGTTTGATTAACTAACACGTCCAATGTGCAAAATGATTCCGGAAGTAACATGGCTGAAGCAAGCTGTTTAATGTAGTTCTGTTTTGTAAATACATAACTCAAATCTATAATATACACTTCTGGTAACATTTATTATGTAAGATATTTCATAATATTAGCTATTACGACCTTGTAATACTCGGAAACATTATTTTTAAAAAATGGTAATAATTTATTTAATTTCTATGGAAAAGTAGGACATTATTTATATTGTTGAGTGGAATTCTTAGCAGTTGGAGGCAGTTGGCAATCCTTATGCATTCCTCCAAGCAATGGTGGATCGATTGGAAAAGGAAGAATAAAAACTTGTTTGGATAACGAAGCACGCTTACGTATCACGCGGACATAGTCTGCTTGGTATTTATGCAATGTTTTCTCAATAGTCATTAGTCACTGAGTTTTTATGGTTTGAAGAAGATATAAAATTATAAGATTTAAACATGAAACAATGTCAATTGTTTATCTTCTTCACTTAAAGAATCATTTTCCTTGATGTAAAAAAAATATTTTTTTTAAAAAAAGCGGTCAACCACGAACGCTTCATCTTAATACCATCAGAGGGCCATGTGTTTCGTTAGTGCCAATTTTATCTAAGGGATTGTGGCAGCGCTTTCGTGTTAACCCGATGGGGGACTAATACGGGTAAAACTGGTACGTATACTGAACCGGTATGCCCCTCTTAAGCTGGTGACACGGGGTCATTAAAGAGCTCACTCCGCTCAGGATACGAGACAGTTTTGTGCCTTTCGTTTTTCCTGTTCGGGCAAACACCAGTTACAAACCCGGCTTAATGGTCACGAACACAACTCTTTGACTGCTGGTTTTCATCGGGGCACGACTTCTGTTTTATTTCACTAATTAGTCTTTGGCTTGCTTGCATGGTTTCAGTCATGGTTAGTTACTGTAAGCTTCACAATACAATTGCAGGATAATCCAATTGGGGATCCGCGAATGTGGGGTTTGCAGAGATGAGGTGGTTCATGATGAATACTATTATCATACCAATTATCATACCATTGCATACCAACTAGTGTGCTTGGTTATTCTCAGGATGTAAGTTCGTGGTCGTTCGAATCCACAAGGTCTATGTGCGTAAACATGTGCCAGTTACAGCCCTCTGCAGGTCAGGCCAGGACGCATCATCACCCGGACAATGGGACAAAGATGTAGTATATGCCAGGAGAGAGAACGGTGAGACTGCGACCAATTGTGGAACGCGATACATGGTAAACCCGCACGGGCAAACTGGGCATTTGAAAGTTCCTTCGTTAAAAGGTTACACGCGAGACGTTCCGGCACGGACGTTGTGTGCGCGCAGTGCATAAGGGACAGCTGGGCACGCGGTTGGTGGGCGCCCGCGGGGGGCGGGGGCGGGGCGCGTGCCAGGCGGGGCGGGGCGTGGCGTGCGGTGCCGGCCGGCGTGGCTGGCGGGCGGAGGGTCGCCGGATCGTTACCGGCCCCCGCCTTCGTCGCTCGCCTTGACCTACAGAGCGCGCCTGCTCTCGACCGGCCTTCGCCGCCGGGGACGTTGCACGGCGGGCTGCTCCGCAGTTCTGCTGCGTCGGAGATTTTCTGCTGAGGTGCTGTCATGTGGAACGGTTCATTTAAATCCTGAGTCAATCCAGCGTTCGCCTTTCTTTCGGACCTGGCGGACCACTAAATTCATAATTTTTAATGGCACGATGAATAATGGTTTTCTTAAATACATTTTTAAAGGAGAGTAGAAGTTTGTAAAGTTTATTTAATAATATTTACGTGTTTTATTAGTCATTAGGAAATCTTCAGGTTATGTAATTATAAAATAATATTAACGTTGCTTAAATTATTTAAAAAAATATTATTTAAATATTGCCCATTTTTATAATGATATAGACAGGTCTACCATGTACCATCCCTATTAACTTCTAAATAGTTAACGACGACTTATGAATTTTTCACCCAACAACACTGCTTAATGGGGCAAATAATGCGTTGTAGAGGTATTATTGGCATTGTTTTATTTTCGTAGAAATTGAATCATTTAATTTAATGGAGCTATTCATTTCATTTAGTTATAATGAATAACCCATCGAACGCGAGAAAAAACAATATTACGTTGTGACTCGTATATCATTGTTGTGTGTTACTGTTTTAAAAGTAATATTGAGGAAATTGAAGAAAGGTATTCGTGATACTTAATTTGAAACTAAGATTCGCAGTCCCTTTCAGAAGCCCCTTCTCGCCTCGGTCGCCTGGGTGAGGGGAGTGGCCTTTGCAGAGCAGAGACCGTTAGGCAGGAATGTGGCAAGGGAGGGTGCGGAGCTATCTTATTTGCTCTTGATCTGATTGTTACATAGTACATTGCAAAAAGTGTATACAAGAAAAAATAAAATTTAATATTCTATTGCAAGAAAATATCTTTGTTCGGAATGCTTTGGAATTTCATTTGGAGTTAAATGATAATGTAAATCATAAGAGTATACCTGATGGATACAGGCGCTCTACGTGTAGATAAAATAAAAATGTAATGTTTTGAAAGAGGAAATTCTTAGCCTAATTTTTGTTACATGCCATGTCCTTTGACGGCGAAGCGTCGACTACATATCCACGTGGCGGTCGCCTGTTTCATTGTGTAGTCCATTCGCTTGCGTTCTATTCTGCGAAGTGACGAATGTCAGTCGTGGGCGGACTCGTATAGAGCTGTCTGAACTGCTTACTCTTAATGGGTCTACTGGACACGTTCTTGCGGAAAAATACAAGTAGCGGGATTCAGGTCTGGGAAGGTCGTTGAGGTACGATTTCCGATCAGATTTAAGTGGTGATTAAGTCATTAATGAGGAGAAAAGCTGTGTGTTTTCTTTTGCGTTTTGAAAATACTCGAAGAGTAGGATTTGATTAATGCATTGAAACCTGTGGAAATGCTAGATGATGCTTTCACCTTTTGTTAAATAGATTCACACCTTACCGGAAATTAAAGATTCATATCGAAACGCAATAATCCAAGCATGTATTTCCAAAATTTTCGTAATTTTTAGCTGTCCTATTCCATCTTGGGGAAAGCTTACAATACATGTGTCTAGTGATTACTGTGAGGATTCAAGTCTTCGTAATGTTTTTTTCTTTTTCAATTTTTGTGAACATTTTGAAATTTTAAAAAGTTTAGTTCACTCTACATTTGTATTGTTGCCTTAAAATATACTAAACTCTAAATACTTAATTCTAACTATTACATTCCTAGTGTGTCAAAAACTTAATCAACGTGAGTGTTTTCAAACTCTTTTTGCAGAAAAAAGTAACATGTGTTTCTCGAGTACACAAGGAAAGTGACATATCTCAAAATTCCTCTTTTTTTTGGCCCCTGAGAAAAAAATATTTTCAAAGTAGTTCATGTTTACTTCTAAGATTTTCCTAAATGATTCCCACAAGTCATCTAATGATTATAACGTAGAGTGAAACCCTTAGTCTTTGAGTGCGATCCCGCTCACGTTACAACAGTTCTCCGGCAATATGACTCTTTTGCAGATGCCACTATTACACTGATGATTTATGGAACCTGACAGGAACTGGCCATCTTTTATTGCTGAAGTACTCTCGCAGCAAAACAGAAGTCGCCCTAGGAATGCTGTGCG
Source organism: Teleogryllus oceanicus (assembly GCA_964035755.1). NCBI lineage: Eukaryota > Metazoa > Arthropoda > Insecta > Orthoptera > Gryllidae > Teleogryllus > Teleogryllus oceanicus. Next base: position 51,004,142 of record CAXIVR010000006.1, read on the forward strand.
AGTAGCCCCTGCCGCGCCCGCTGTGTCGCGGAGACGTCGGTGTTAAACGGGCATTGGTTGGAAGAGCTCTCCTTGGTTATTGCCACCGGCATTCCTTTGCAGCAGAACGCCGCATAATTTTTATTTCAAGACGCGTCGAGTCGTTTGCCGCTTTCGCAACGCGACAACCAAGGACAACAGAGCTAGGCGCTGAGAGTTCAGTCTTGCACGTCTTCCCCCGTTGCCAGTTGGTCTCTTGGTTTCATGAAGAAACTGTACTTACGGAAATTTCTGCACAAAATTGAACCAATTGATTTTCTTCTTATTCTTTTTCTTGTTTCCCCTCTTATTAATGCGGCGGCTATTGTTTCTTTGTTATGTCATGTTCTGTCTTATTTCCTCTTCCATCATCATTTTCTCAATGATAATATCGTTATAATTATAATCCCCTAAATTGCCGACTAAAGAGATTAGGTTTCAGTCAAATATAAAATCGCCCCAGATTACCATCGGCTTCCTAACGAGCAGATCAAGTTTCAGTGTGTATCTCCACAATGCTTTGCACAAAATATGAGCCGTTCCCAATCTTTCTCAGTCTTATGAATGACGTGGGAATGTGGAAACGTTCTTACAAAGAATTTGTGGGGTTTGTCCCAGAGCTCGGGTAAGCAGATATTGGCACGATTTGTTTTTTTTTCCTCCACATGCGGCTGATTTCGATATGCAAACTCTTGTAAATGTGATGTTTCTCTGGTTTATTGGATACGACCTTCTGACTACATGGCACAGCAACATTCACAAGACAAGATTCTGTAAATCCGGAATAACAATACGGTGTGTGACGTGTCTGTAACAATATGTGTGTAGTCTGACAATATGCGGTTTGTGGTCTCTGCGCTACAATCACGATCTCTCCACTACCTTCCCATCGTCATATTTGTCACCTCCTCTCTCCTGATACGCACACTCAAACACTTACTTATATGATGCCCTACATTACCACACATGTGGGAAGACCAACCGGGAGCTTAGTGTTAGAATCGTGGCAAGAGCGGGGCTTGCAGGCAGAGGTTTCCGGATGGGTCGGCGCCGGATCTCACCATCCAGCGGAGGAACACCGCCAACTCCCGACTCTAACATGCACTACACTCACGGTACGAATGAGCATACTAGTTGGCGCGCCGGGAAACACGGAAGTACTCATTCACTGCCGCCGGCGGTTGCAGAGCCTTTCAACTTCCATATAATGGAATGTGATGGAGACCATTACAGTGGCGCATTCTACTCTTATCACCTTCTTACAGAAACTAAAATACGAACTGCTGCCAACGATACTTAAAATATGCGGGTCTGCTGATTGGGTTCGCGAGACGCAAACAGGCGCGTAATGTTCCAAAAGATACCGTCGATGTTCGCGCTTTCTTCAGCGGTTTCTTATATGAATATATTACGAATAATTGATCATTTAGAAGACACTTTTCGTATTTCTCACAAATTAGCCAATTTATATGTGCGGAAGTCGGTGAGCCTAACCTGTGGTTGTACCCGTTGCCACTAGCGCCCCCTATAGTAGGGGACCCCCTAGGACGACGCCCCGCGCCGTCCCGCGCCCAGCACCGCGTCCCGCCTCGCCCCGCGCCCCGCCCGGGATCCTGGGTCCCACCCCGCGCCCCTCCCGCGCTCCGCCTCGCGCCTCGCCCCTCGCCCCGCCCCTCGCCCCGCCCCAGCCACGCCCCAAGCCCGACCCGCCTCGCGCCCGCCTCGCGCCCGCCTCGCGCCCCGCCTCGCGCCCCGCCTCGCGCCCGCCTCGCGCCCCGCCTCGCGCCCCGCCTCGCGCCCCGCCTCGCGCCCCGCCTCCGGCCCCGCCTCGCGCCTCGCCTCGCGCCTCGCCTCGCGCCTCGCCTCGCGCCTCGCCTCGCGCCTCGCCTCGCGCCTCGCCTCGCGCCCCGCCTCGCGCCCCGCGTCGCGCCGCGCCTCTCGCCGCGCCTCGCGCCGCGCCTCGCGCCCCGCCTCGCGCCCCGCCTCGCGCCCGTCTCGCGCCCCGCCTCCGGCCCCGCCTCGCGCCCCGCCTCGCGCCCGCTTCGCGCCCCGCCTCGCGCCCCGCCTCGCGCCCCGCCTCGCGCCTCGCCTCGCGCCCCGCCTCGCGCCCCGCCTCGCGCCCCGCCTCGCGCCCCGCCTCGCGCCCCGCCTCGCGCCTCGCCTCGCGCCCCGCCTCGCGCCCCGCCTCGCGCCCCGCCTCGCGCCCCGCCTCGCGCCCCGCCTCGCGCCCCGCCCCGGGTGAGCGAGCAGGGCTTGCGAGTGCGATCGGGGGCGAGATCTTTCCGCCCGCGATGCGGCTCCGCGCCGCCGCCCGCGTCCATCTGCCGTCGCTCCTTGCCGCGCAACGCCTCTCCTAACGAGCGATGTTCCCCTTCCACGCGAGGTTTAAAATGAATTGGGAGATGACCGTACTGTAATTAACTGTTTGCGGAATTAACATTCGGGCCAAGGAAATTGGATTTCAACCCTCGTACCACAACGAACCTTTTGGATCTTCTCCCAGTGTCATTTGCTTTTTTGTTTGTTTTTTTAATATGCTCAGTTCATTCCCCTTCTGGATATACTTCGAACATTACTCACGCAACGTTATCCACATATTCTTTTCCCTGTTTATTCCTTGATTGATTCGCTATGCCGTATGATACATCTTTCTGATACCGTATGCATTTTACTTTTCCATGAAAATGTTTTTCAAAAACTGGAATAGAACTGTCTGAAATAGAATTCATCAAAAGCTGGGTCTTAATTTAATAAATGTTATACTTTATGTATTAAATATCTTGTACTTATTTATTTATGACGTGTTCTGCATTATTTAAAATAAAATATATAACTTGTCGTTATTGACACATTTCATTTACATGCAGTTTCTTTATATTTACGTTAATGTATAACACTCCTTTCTATCATATAAAGCTTATAGTCCGAAAACAACTCCAGTATAGACCTTCTTTTAAAAGAGGAGATTTGATACGAGAGAATTAAAAAAAATTGAAGATATTGTGACGTACTAGGATGAAAAACACAGACGACTGTTCTGATTGATATTTACAATATATTTACAGTATATTTACAATTAAAGTACCTCTTTAGTCAAATGCTAACTCTTTTTTGTTTTGTTTTTGTTTCAGGTAAGCTGTTAATTTAATTCACTGGATGTAACTCGTCGTTACATTGTGAATGGGCTTCAAATGTGAGTGATTGATTTTATATTATTCTAACTATTTTTACATGAATAAAATAAGAATGAAACGTGTGAGTACATTGACTGTTCAATTTTTTTCTGGTAATTGTTTGTGGTTTGATTTCGAGAGGTCAACTCTTTGGCCTTTAGAATTTGTTAAAGATGGGCAAACATTTTCACGAGCGAATTTCTACTTTTTCTATCGCTTTTGTCGATGTTTGTGTAACGATGTGTTGCGTTAGGGGTAAGTTTGAAAATAATGAGGGATCGCAATATTCAAACGAAAATTATTACTGTAAAACAAACTTTAGAAATGTTCCCGTCGCTGTCTGTTGTGCTCCTGGTCTTTGTCACGCACGCACGCACACACACACATACACACACCCATACACACCCATACACACCCATACACACACACACATACACACACATACACACAAACACACATACACACATACACATACACACACACATACATACACACATACACACACACACATACACACACACTACACACACATACACACACATACACACACACATACACACACATACACACACACACACACACACACATACACACACATACACATACACTGAAGAATACACCGCATTCTTCACGTAAAAACAAGGAATACTTTGATTTAGTTTGTAATGAAGGAATTCATTACAACACTTTGTTGGTTAGGGATTCCGGGTGCGTCAACAGCTTAGGTCATTTGTCCCGTAAGTGTGACTTTTCCTCGGGAGGTGGCAATGATCTTTTTCCGCTGGATGGTAAGATCCGGCGCCGACCTGCCGTAGGCTAGCGGGGTTTCCCCTAACCAGGACTCTTCCACCAGCGGGGCACCGCTGCAGCCGCGACAAGTTCTAAGCTCCCGACCGGTCTCCCCGAATATGTGGCAGTGTAGTGCATGTGTGTAAGGGGAGAGGATAGGACAAGGAAGAGGAAGGAAGGATCGCGCGCGGTCCGTCGCCCGTTTGGTACGGTTCTGCTCCGGCATTCGCCTGGTGTTGATCGGAGAAACCACGGAAAACTATCGATCAGTGCAGCCGGCCGCTAGAATTCTCCTCCAGACAGCGACTGAATTCGACCTAGCTGAAAACCTAGTGACGAAAATCCTGCCGCCGTGGGGAGTGTAACCTAGGAGCTCCCGGTCAGGGGTGCTGCAGTGACATCAGTTGATGCACTGAGCTACCGCTCCCGGTATACGCTGGTACGTGGTTGGCGTGTGGGCTCTCGCCCTGAGCTCCAGCGGAGGAGCGCCGCGGGCCACGTCCCGTTGCCTGAATGCGACGCGGGCGAACGATTCCGTTTGCGGCGCTGAGGTGCTTCTTGGGCGCTCTGTCGGCCCAGGCAGCGCGCGGGGAAGGGGCGCCGCCCGAGGTGCGGGTGCGAGACCGCCAAGCAATGCATTGACTGCGCTTTCAATGCTATGGCCGTGCGTGCCCTGTGATGGGAAGGTAAGGCAGCACGCAGGCCGTTGCATCCATCTCTAAGTAATGAACGAAACCAGCATCAGACCAGTAGGACTCAAAATCTCAATGAACCAATTAACAGAACTTATTAACATTTCACTGATTCTTTTTCTCCTTTCCTTTCTTTTTCCTTTCATTTCTCTCTACCGTTCCATTCATCCCGATTCTTTTACGATTTCCTATCAAACTTGTCCTCCTCGCTTTTACTCCTGTCATCCATTGTATATCTTCATCCAAATTGCGTGCGTATTTTTCATTGAATGACTCCCTTTTTTATGTACTATTGTAATATAAATTCTAAATGTGGCCAGGCGGAAGAGCAGGCTAAATTGGCCTGAGCCTCGCCACCAATAAAAACATTTATTTATTTATTTATTTAGGACTAGGCTGCGGGGACAACCAATTTTCCGGACCCTATCGGACACGAACCCACGCCCGCCGTCGCCAACGCGCTCGGCCACAAGGCCTTGCCTTCACCCTCTCCGCTACCACCAGGAGCGTCGAAAAAAGGTGGTCCGTACAGCTTTGGCTGCACGGCAGTTTCACCAGTCTGTCCTTGTGCGACTCGTGTTAAGCCGTGACCCGATGGCGCCTGCCCGATTGCACAGCGCCCCGTGATCCAGCCGAGCCTGACCAATGCATTGCCTTTGGGAGGTCAGTCCGTAGCATGGAGCTTGTTCTGGCCGGGGCGGTGACCTGGTGGGGGAAGAAAGGGGATGAGAAAATCCCCTTCAAGCCTACGCGTTGGTCGGCTCCGGATCTCACTATCAAGCGGATAGGAACACTATCACCTCCCACGGTAAAACATTCACTACAATAACGGAACTAATGATCATCGCTGTTGACGCCTCCGGAAACAATCAATCAAATATTGCTATAGCTGATGTAACTTATGTGGTGACTGCCCCAGGCCTTTCAGTTATGCACTCTATAATTAAAGCCTTGCGGTTCGTCTCATCTCTGTGGACTTTGCTCTCTTGGAACATCCAGTTACATTTCCGAACACATTTCGAATTTAGGTACACCATTTTTCAAACAAAAACTCGGTACTCGAATATAGCATTAATTAGCCGATAAATGCATTTGAAGTAGAAGAATTTCATTGAATTTAATCAACATTTTTACTGTTTTGAATTATCACGGGTTTACACTTTGTTAAAGCAGTTGTCAGAGTGATCGTTATTTATCATTTTGTGTAATAATGAAGGCAATATTTTTTTAACTTTTCGTGGGCAGGTGCGATGCTCGTTCTCTCAGCAGCCATGGGGACGAAGAAAAGGCTTCCGACGCCCATGGAACGTCGTTTGCGGGAACCTCGGCGCGTGCGGTTTTTTACGACGGCCGACCTTTTAAAAAGGGCAGACTCAACCCCTAGGGGCTGTGGAACCGCAGCTGAATCGGCGGGAGTGGTGGTGGTGGTGAAAGCGACTGCTAGGGCGCCGGCGAGAGTGGAGGTGGCGACGGATGCGGCGTGTGTGGTGGTGGCGGCGCGGGCGGCGGTGGGCGTTTATTTTTTAGTAGGCGTCGTAAAGCTGTCCCGCGCTTAGGGCGAGGGGCCGCACGTGCCGCCGGCGCCGTATTCGACGCCGCCGCTCATCTTTAACCCATGCGCCGCCTCTTGGCGCCGACGCAATCACGCCGCCCGCCCGCCTGCCCGGGAAACAAACGCACAATATTTCGGGGCTTCCCCGACGCCTCGCGCTGCGACGCGGACCAGCTTCTTTCTGTCGGTGCTGCGCTCTGGGCGTTCAGCGTGTTTTCTGCAGCAATATGTCCTGCAGTTTATCGACCTTAGAATTGGTATGTGGTAATTGTTGAAGTATCGTCTCAGAGAAAGTAATGTAAAATTTTCCTTCTTTGTTTCGAGAATTAATGTACATTAAAATCAACCTAGATTTGTGTTCTCCATCGTTTCTTGGCGTCAACCATAATTATTTTGCCTCATGTGCGCCGCATCGTGCGTGGAACAGCTTCTCTAAAGCCAAGCGCTTCGAACTGACGGAACTCTTCTTTTAGTTTTGCAATGCAATGCAGATCAAAGAAAAATGATTTCAACTTTTCTGTCGCACTGCGTAACTCGTGGTGCCTTGTAACATGTACATCTTTCGCGTGAAAAAAGGTTATTTGCTCATTGATTAGCCACTATGTAGGCTTGCGCGCCCTGGGGGCGGGTGAAGACTTTCTACTGTGCCGGTGACGCCGCGTCAAGGGCATTGACGCAGTCGCCGATGCACTCCAGCCCTGAAGAAGGCCACGAGAGGATGGTCGAAACGTTGGCATCTATACAGGGTTTTTTTCATTGCCCTTGAATTAGAACCAATCCACGGATTGATGGTTAAAGAACCTTCAGAATTTTTTTAGGATGATACACGTTATATAAAATTACTTTAAAATTCTGATGTCACTTACTAACGAGGTAAAGAATATTTATTCTTTAGTAATATTATTGTTACTCTCCCGCACCATCAGTTACTATTCCATCTGTAATTTTATCTTTCGTAATAGAACGAATGTCGTAAAAGAACCATGTCGCTTCTTAGCTGAGCTGCCCGGCGCTCGGACGTCGTGGAGGCCGAAAAGGCTAAAATATTCTAGCAGGTGTTCGTTCGCTCTGCGGTACCGGCTGTGCTTCCTTGTGCCTTCTCATCGAAACCTTTCTGCCGTAATTTTCAGTGCCAATGACGAAGAAAATGTTAGGCAAAGTATAATATTTTGTTTAGTTTCATTGACATTGTATTTGTAATGTGCTTTGTATTTTTAAATCACAAAACTAATTTGTTATGTGCTTCATTTAATATAGTAGTATTTGCCATAGACTTCTTATCTCCTCTTAAGAAACTCGCACCAGCCAATTGTAATTCTTGTTCTGGAAAGTTATTGTACTGGAAATATTGTGTGTAGACTCTTCCTTACCCCGCCTATTCTGTTACTAATGCATTGTAGTGCATTGTACAACTAACAATTTTATTTCATGAGGGTGTGTAGCCTACAGTTTTTGTATCATTACTTTTTATCTACCAATACTTTTAAAGTGGTGCATCTTATGTTGCATCTATTAATGGCAAGTACATTTCCTTTTCCTTATTTATTTTTTTAAATCATTGATTGTGTGCCAAGAGAGCTCTGGGACAGTTTATTCTTGCAATTTGTGGAGGTGACTTCGAAGTTGAATACTTACTTTTTCTGTGGTAAAGTGCTTTCTCGTGTAGAGATGCAGTGGTTGCCAGAGTACAAATTTCCTGGTTTAAATTTATTTGCAGTTTTCGAGTTCAGTTCACTGTAGATCGGACATTTTCAAGAATGAAACGCAGTATCTGTATTCTTATCTCAGTCATACGATATTTTTTAAATACTCTCTTACATGCAATGGTTTCCATTGGGCGTGTAATCTCATCTCATCCCACCCCAATCATGCTAATTAATTTTCTCTTAGTATGATTTACATTGTGGGGTCATACCTACATTCGATGTTTCTGTCGGCTAGTTAATTCAAAATTTCAGAGCCATTCAAAAAATTTAATTGCAAAACATGTTCACGAGATCAGAAAACAATTGAACACTACAACGGACTCAACGAGAGAACAACATATAACGTATTCTTTACATCACTTTAGATCTTAAATTATGAAAGTCTAACCCTGAGTACTTGATGAAAAAGATTAAGGATATTCGAAGGGAATGCAAGGATTTCTTTGAATATTACCGATAAATGCTTAATTTCAAGGGTTGAGTATTTTCGTAGCACCAGATGTACTATTTATAATGAATGGGAATTAAACTTGTAAAATTTGTATTAAGGTAATGCTTAAGAAAGACGTGAGGCAGAGGATGTATTGAATATATCAATTACAACAAAGTACTCATGCGCGTCTTTGTGTGAGCGAAACCAGTAAAACCTAAATGCTAATTCCAGTCGGAGAATTTTTCTCTTATTATTGAGATAACGAAGTTTCTTAAACCTTATTAATCCGTGCTTAACGAGCCCAACAATAAAGATACACAACACTATCTGCGCCGAATCACTTCCGCCCTGTTTCCATATCCGTCGACCATCAGACTCGGCGCGTTCATCATCGGAGATTCTCCCCCCTCTCTCCTCCCCCCCTCTCTCTCTCTCCCCTCCTCTTTGAAGGCGCTGCAGGGCCTCACATCCGCATAGTCGCAGTCGTCGGAGGCTCTGTCGGCCAGGGGACGGAGGAGTAAGAGCACTTCGCTCTTGCTGAGGAAGGATCACGTGTGGTCCTTATCCCGTTCTGTAGGAAACCGCCCACGTATCTGCAAGGAATCGAACAAAAACGACCAGCCTCTCAAATAATTCTCATTCCAGCAAATTGTCACATCAGATCAGCAGCTTAGTTTGTGAGGAAAATCCGCTTTTTGCTTCACTCGATCGGCTTAGGTGGCTCAGAGCACCAACTGATGTCACTGCAGCGCATCTGACAGGGAGGTCCTAGTGTTCGAGTCCCAATTTTCGACATTAGCTAATTAGATACGTCAAGTTTTGCCGATGATTGGAGACTTCTATCGCCAGTTTGCTCTGATCGGTAGTTTTCCGTTGTTTCTCCGATGAAACCAGAAGAATGCTGGAGAAGTACCATAACAAATAGGCCTCGGACCGTGCGCGATCTTTCCTTTCTTTCTTGTGTTATCCTCACCCCCTTACTTACACACATTTGCTCTTACATGCTCTACCCTATCGCACATGCCGGGAGACCGGTCGGGAGCTGAGAGCTTGTCCTGGCTGAGGCTTGTCGTGGCGGAATCCCTTGTAGGCGACGTAGTTCAGCGCTGGTTCTCCGCACCCAGCGGAAGATCACTGCCCCATGCCGCAATAAAAAACATGCATGACGCTTACGAAACTAATGACGTGTTGACCCATCCAGAAACCCTAACCAACCAATCGCTCTTTGAATCGAACGTATGAGCGGACTCGAGACGCTCTATCGCTTGGGGAGCAGTTTCCTCTGCAGCGCGGAAGGAGTGCGGAGGCGTTGGAATTTGCGTATCTCCTCGTGGCATCGCGAAAGCGGCGCAGGCGCAAAAGCGCGATAGCGTCGGAAGCGACCCGAGCGCTGACTCACCCCAGTATCTACGCTTAGCTCGCGTGGCGCGTGGATTATCACGGGGCGTCGCTGGCGCGCTCGCTTCATTCGCTCGTTTTCCTCTTTCTCCCCGCTGATTTCTCGGAACGTCCAGCCTGTCGCGGCAGTAAATTCCAAGGGATATCGTTGGCGCTGCGTTGGGATGAACGTTTCCATCGCTGCTTTTCCTAGCGTCAGCATGGGAGCTGGCTGACAATGACAAAAGGAATGCGCAACTCGTTTCGTGTCGTAATAGTTTTAGCAAGTCAAACACCTGAAAGAGGTATACGAATAACCTGCGAGGTAAACATGCTGACATACACACCTCTAAACTTATAACAAATTGTTGCTAGATACCAATCAGTTTGGCCACTAAAATAAATAAACTAGGACAGAGATGAGGTTAACATGGAAGTGTCTTATAGGGAAATATGAAAATTATTATACAATATCATAGTTGAGTGCGAAGGTACCTTCCATTTAATCGTGAGATTAAACACTTTTCGTAAACTTTGCTAATCGAATCATAGTTTTTGATAGTGATTGTTCATTTATCATGTGTTCATTACATTGTTTATGGGATGAGCCGACTACCCTGCTTAACACTGCCTTTCACTCATCCAGATTATTCTAGTATAGATAGAAGTATTCACTGAACCACTGAATTTTTAATTTTCTACACTTTTTTTCTTTGAAAATGATGTTTAGAAAGTAGTATATTTTTACTAATTGAATGTTCATAAAGATAATTCTTAAGACAGCCGGTATGTAGAGTAGAATCATATTCTGAATGCAGTGGTGAGCTTTACTCATTTTTGCAAAGATTGGAAATACATGTATGTCCATTTGGAAATAACTCCGGTGACTCGTGCGTGGCTTCAAGCAAGTTGGCATCACTTCCTGTTCCTTCGCCTGTTTCAACATTAACAAATTGAAACCTGTTCAAATATTAAGTATATTGATAAAAATTAAAATAGTATTGAATACTGGTCCGTTGGTTGACTATATTGTTATTGTGAATCGTATCTTAAAAAATATTCTTAATTAACTTACAATTTTAATTTTTTAATATTTTTTGTGCTATTCCATGTATTTTACAGCGATCTGTACAGTGAAAGAAATTTCTAATGAGAGCAAAATTATGAATTGTTTTCCTGTATTGATATTATGTGAGCCTTCAGCAGTATTTTCGGTTGTTAAGGCTTACTGTTCTGATAATATTCTAACACACTTATCTAATCTTCTTTAATGGCAGAATTTTTTGTTTCTAACCACATAATCGTATACACTCGCAAGGCAAATTATTTCATAAGAATATTAGGTGTTCTTTTTGCATTGCCTAGGGTGACTTCGTTTTACTATTTCCGTCAGCTTGAGCTAAGATTCGGCATCTTAAATGGCTGTAATATTTATCTTCTCCAACGTTACCCGCTTTATTAACGTGTTCTTTTTTTACATAATTTCAGACGTAACATAAAACTTGAGTATGATAAAAAATTATCACAATTGAAAATATTTCGTGATCATTTATAGTATTTTTGTTTTTTATTCCGTATTTTATGGGGTCACTGACCAGGAAATGTCCGTTTGCTTAGCATTACATCATGGGGGCTTGATTAGATGAGTTTTACTTGAATTGTAAAAAGTATTTCAAAAAAGTATTTCAAAGCGAATTGAAAAAGTAATTCAATGTGTCATCATCTGTAACCAATACCCATTTCAATTAACCATCGAAAGGTGCTCATATTCAAACCATAATAAATTTGCTGATTTGAAACGATGTTTATGTGCATTCCTTCTGTGAGTGGCGGGTGCGGTGGCAGTTGCGAGGGCGAGGGTGTAAAGGAGCGTGTGGGGGAGGGATTTGGGCGGGGCGGAGGGCGCCGTCCAACGGTTCGTCGACTACCGCTGCGGCCTCGTCCTGCTTTGCACACAGAGGCCGCGCGGACCGGAAACCGGATGCGCGTGCGTGCGTGGGCGCGCAGTGCGTGCGGGATGCGCTGCGCGGGGCGGGGCGGGGAGTGATAGAAACGCAGCATCCGCGGAGCTGCGGCCGTAAACCGCGCGTGCCAACAAATGCAGAGTCGGACCACGCTCATGCAACGTCGCATGTCAACAAACCGCACTCGTGCCTTTTCGATGGGGAAGACACTGTCCGGAGGAGAATTCTAGCGGCCGGCTGCTCTGAAAGGTGGTTGTCCGTGGTTTCTCCGATCAACACCCGGCGAATGCCGAAGAAGTACCAGAACAAAAGGGCCACGGACCGTCCACGATCTTTCCTTCCGCTTCCTTCTCCTTTCCTCGTCCTTTGCTCACACACACTCACACACTCACACACACACACATTCATTCACTGCCACACATTTCAGGAGACTAGTTGGGAGCTTAGAGCGTGTCCTCAATGCGGTGTTGCCATTACACGTACGGAAGCCGACGTGCAGGTCGGCAGTGTCCAGCTGGGGAAGATCATTGCCATTTCCCGTTACAAAAGCATGCACTACATTGGCGGGACTAATGACGCGTCCGGAAACACGATCAATCACCAGCCAAGTGTAATTTGCTTTGTACTCTCTTTTAGAACAACTGCGCACTATCATTGCCTTTTCATAATCGTCAAGATATGGAACTTACTGCAGTGGAAAAAGTTGGCATTCTTCCATCTCTTCTCAAAAGAAATCAACAGACCGTAATAACGCATCACTATCTGCGAAAGCTCGTACTTGCAGTAGAATCTCTTCATTGCATTGCACATGTTAAAGGCAGGTGAAATGGCTTTCATAAAAGTGAGTAACTTAACATCTTTTTTATTGCGTACTCTCAGAAAGTGGATGAACTTGAGTAAATTGTAACATAAGATATTTACAAATGTATTCATACTTGTATACGTATGTATACTTGTATATCTTGTTTTAATCGGAATGACTCGCTTCAGGGACAGAGGTGGTGGGTCGTTCCTTGACACATCGAAAATATGACTCCGAAGCAAGAGTACTAAAATGCACGGGTAAAAGATTTTTTATTTTACTTTGGTAATAAAAATGTTAGACGAGGACTTAAAAATTAAACAATTCCAAAATTGTTCTCAACTAGATTTCTTGTATTCAGTTTACGAGTTACATAGCAATAACATGGATATGAGTGGCTTATATTGCCGGATCGTTCCAAGAGGGAGTAGAATAAGGGAAAAAAGGGGGTGACAGAATCGCATCGCAACAAGCAAGTAAATCTCTCAACTATCTTATACTATATGTCGTACTTGCTTAACTAGCTGAATACTCATCTGACGTTTTCACACATTACATGTAATCTTTAATTGTTGATCTGACGAGGCAGCCAAATTACAGGGTTGAAACATTGTGTTGATTGTATTGATATAGTTTATAACACCTTGTATAAAAATTGTTACCACGGCCTAACCTAAATCTCTCAAAGTAGATGAAGAGGGAATCATACTTGTGAACTACACGAAAGAAAATTGTATACCATTTTCAATATGAACATTTAATTTGAATTGTTCGTTGTACGTGTTTATTTCAAACAGAGCGTTCGAAATGTTACTGGAGGCAGCGAAGGACAGGGATGGTTTCTGGATGCGACTCCAGGAAGCAGCGGAGGTTCCACCCGCATCTCCGTGAAGTGCATTGCACCCGACTAATTAGCAGCTTCAAAATCTGCTCCCTCCCCGTGACCTCCCAGACACGAAACTTTTCAACGGGAAATGTAATGAAACAGCATTTTGCTAGAATGTATTAGATCTTTTTGTCGAAAAGTTTGTGATGGAACATACACATTTAATTGCGGAAAATGCGAATTTTAAATTTTCACTATTATGTCGTGTTGAAGTTTTGTCTGTGTTTTTCAACTACAGTAAAATTGTGCGAATTTAATATTTCGATAAGATTCTTTTGATCTCTTGTATTGTCAGTTAACAAAGCTCATACTTCTCACTTTTAGAAAAGTCTGTGTGGTCAGTGAAAGGTCGAACCGAAAGGCTCTGTTGCCTTGTGGGAGGATCCTCCCCCACCCCTGCGCCGCAAAGCCCTATCGTGGTTCGGTGATGGACAGACATGGAGTGCATTGTGGCTGGTGCGTTTGAAAAGGCCTCCAATTAACGCCAGGGGCAGCTGTCAATGGCGCGTCATCGCCAGGCGCGCGGCTATCGGAGGGCGCGTTCGGAAATCGAAGGGCTCTTATCACCACTGCGGCCGTACACCGCAGCCCAGACCAAGCACCCCGGCCCTTTACCATCCCACCAGCCTCGTCCTGTCCCGGCGTGGCTCCGCCCTCCGTCCGGGGCCCGGTCAGTCCTCGCGTCCACGTCCCGATCCGTTTCCACCTCTTCTGTCCGTCCTAGATTCCCGCACCTCTCCAACCCTGACTCTGCTCACGTATTGCCTGATGTGCCACGTGCTCGTTCCGTCCCGTTCCGTCCCGTTCCGTCCCGTTCCGTCCCGTCCGTCCCGTTCCGTTCCGGCCCGTTCCGCCCCGCCCCGTCCCTCTCGCCGTGCCGTCCCGTCCCGCCCCGCCCCGTCCCTCTCGCCGTGCCCCGTCCCTCTCGCCGTCCCCGCCCCCCCGCCCCCCGCCCGGCCCAACCCGCCCTTCCCGCCCCGCCCTTCCCGCCCCGACCCTTCCCGCCCCGACCCTTCCCGCCCCGCCCTCCTCGACCCGTTCCGCCCATCTCATCTCAACCCCTCCCTCTCCCCTTCCCGCTCTTCTCCGACTCCCGTCCGCCTGACCTCCACTCACCTCTCCCCACCCCCTTTCACTGCCCATCCCTTTCCGCCCATCTCTCTGCCCCCGCCTCCACCCCCGCCCCGCCCGTGCCGAAGGCCTCGCTGGTCGCGGCCGCAGCTGCGGTTGAAGCGCCCCGCTGTGTGCGCCCGCGAGCTCAAATTGAATCCCAATTATTTGCGGTGACGGCCCGTTCCCGACTTTTTTCGACTTTTCACATATACGAGCTAGTGGAGCATGGGGTGGGGAATGAGTTAAAGCAAGATTGTATTGAAGGAACGGGGCTCTTCTATATCAAAGAGATGACCTGAAGAGGCTGTCTACGTCCGCTGACAGCAACGCTCAGGATACGTTCAGGTAAAAGTCGTTTTAAAAAAGTTAAGCACATGTAAATATCTCATGTCAGAAGTTAACTAGATTCTGAAATTAAGTATGAGAATTCTATGATTGCGCTTCGTGTAGTGGTCCACCTGTATTGAAACGACGTCACTACTTCACATTGAAAGTCTTCTTACTACTTCAGATTGAGTTTTCAGTGGTCAAAGCAGTCGGATTCTATTAAGTACCAGATCTGAACAATCTAGGTTCTAGAACACTCAAGGAAACTAATTGATTGAAGTCCATCCACTTACCTTTTGTGTTGTATTGTCTCGCGTCGTCTTCGACTGCTGTCCTTACCTTCTTCTTCCTCTTCTTCTTCTTCTTCTTCTTCTTCTTCTTCTTCTTCTTCCTCCTCTTCTTCTTCTACTTCTCCTCCTCTCCTCCTTCAGGTATATAGGCACTGTCTGTTACGCCTCCGTCCCCGTCTGGTCACCCCATCTCTTCTCCGGGCGGCCAGGATTTCTTCGTTCTTGTGGGCGGTATTTTAGAATTATTTTTGGCAGCCGATTGTTTTGCATCCTTTCAATGTGCTGAATGCAAGAATTTCGGTAGTAATTAACTTTCTGTGTTCATACCTTGCGATATATTTCAAATTAGGACAAATGCATTCTATGCTGAATTGCCTGGCGTGATTGACGAAACCCTTCTACTCAGTCGTACCGGATTTGAATCTGGTCGAAGGCAAAAACCTGATAGAGTCGGTCTCTTTCACCAGTACAAATCCACTCGCAATTATTTTCGAAAATTGAAGGGATAAGAATGAAGAGAGAAATGCCAACAATAACTTTTGAAATGACACACGTGTTTCTTGTATTTACGCAGTCTATTACTTAGAATTTTCATAATATTCCTCTGCACTGTTTTAAAAACATATGTGTGTTTCTTACCTTTTTAAATGCATCGGAACTATGATTACACATGTAATAAAAATTTCTGAAGAAACAAACAAACAAACAAAACAACAGGAAATCTCCTTGAATAATGAAATTATTTCATTGGAACAACATTTTTCAGTTTGCTGACACTATAAAAGTATAAAAAGGTCTCTTGTATAGCAGTTTGAGAGATTGTATTTTTAGGAAATCTGAGCATCAATTTTTCAATTTTTCCTTCTGCCTTTATCCTGTCCCTCGCTCGCTCCCTCCCCTCTCTCTCTTTCTCTCTGTCTCTGTCTCTCTCTCAAGTTTAGACAGTGAAACTTATTTCAATTTCTATGATTGATCTACCTTTGGATTTTGTTTATCTCAACTTACTACTTGATAACAAGCCCTTAAAGAAAAAAATTTATCTAACTCCACATATCCCTATGCAATTTCATCCAGCGAGTCCGAATTTATCATCAGAATTGGCTAATACTATCAGAGGTTTCCACAAAATGAAAAAAAAAATCGGGATATTATTTCATGAAGCTAGAAACAACAACAATATCACGTTTAGAAAATGAATTATTTGGGAGCGTATGTTTAAACGTTGAAACAGTTTTACATTTGAAAATATTGAACCATCTAAAAGAAGTTCGGGACATTGTTTTAAATAAAACCTTCTTTTCAATGTTCATCGTTGATTTCCTTGACATTAAGTTTCTACTCCCTAGATCAGTTAACGGTGCTTAATGTTCCTACAACTTTATGGCGGTCATTATGTAGTCGGTAAGATATAGCTCATTGAGACCAGTTTCTGTTTCACTTTCTCCACAATGAGTAGCTACATTTCTAAAGCTTGCATATGTGTTTTATGCAAGCTTTCCCGCTTGGTGGAACAAAACTATTATATTCTTGCGCTCTGTTGGTCGGTAAAAATAGCCCAGCCATAAAAACTTTGATCTGAAGAAAACCTATAAACCCATTATAAATGAAATGGAAATATTATTAATAAAAGTTATCGCGGTCGTATATTCGAAAACGATACATTGTGGTATATGTCTTTGACTTTTGGGTAACAAATATTTATGTGGGAAAATGTGGAATGACGTGGTATTTTCCTTTCGAACATTCATTTAGATATCACAGTAAAGCCACATGTTCACCAATTGCACCAATTCATCACATTGCACCAATTGCGCAAAGCACTGAAAGAGAGGATAGACTACGAGGAAAAAGACCGCCACCAACCCGGAAGGGCGGCAGAGGGTTAGGAGAGGGCGACACTGCCGGCGCGGGGGTTATTTCTGCTCGACAAAGAAAGGTCAGAGGCGGCGACGGTGGTCGGCTCGGCAGGAGGGGCGAGGGCGGCGATGGCGGGGCACGAGGAGCGGGGTCGAGTCCGTGCTTCCTGCTGCCTCCTTGCAATAACCCGATAGCGAGGCGCCGTTGATAAATCGATGTGAATCTCGTTTCCCGAGGGCGCCGACGCCGCAAATGAGATCGCCTGCCGCCCAGGGGCCGGACCTCTGGCAGCCAAAGCTCCTCGAGGTCCGCGGGAGGGAAGGCATCACTTGCCCCATGCGGCACGGTTGACCAGAAAAAACTGCCCGTAACATTATTGCAAGAATTTTTCCCTATTATCAATTTTTTTCAGAAATTCTCCCCCAGTGTCTCTCTCACTCTCTCAGTTCTCTCTAAAAAATTCAAATAATTTTAATAATAAAATCAGATCCCAATTGAACTTAATGGAGGAGCGTATTCAAAATTATATCAGAACTTATTAATAATGTATCAGAGAACCAAGTACAATACATTATTGACATTTATACGGTAGAACGAGAATAATCTGAATGAATTGGGACCGGACCCCTTCCGAGTTTTTGAAACGAACCAATGGCTCGTAGAAGTATTCAGTTGGACTCTGACAGTCATGGGAACGGAGTGAATAAAGAAAACCATATCAGAGTATGTGTAAGTTTTTATGTTATACAGAAAAATAATGTATTGTTCGTACAGTATTGAACATAGTCTTATTTTATATAGTTAGAATAGGCGTACAACAAAATACAACATATACACAAGTATATATAAAAATACGTAGTACATACTTCATGCGTATTTTACAATGGATGATCGACGATCCGGATTTTTTACGTCCGAATCATTGACGCTCTACTTTCCGAGCTATCAAGACAAGTATCATGTGCCGTTAGGAAATAGTTTCATAGAAACGATGATGCCATAAAAGTACACATCGCGGTCTCTGCAGAATGCAATCCGACAGTTTGACATCTTTTCTCAGGGGTCTGCTTCCTTCTTTTACCCCTGCGCCAGTTTTAATGTTAATCATTCCAGTAACACGTCATACTACAGAATTTGAATAGCACCCGTCAATACGTACAACTCGGTTTCACTTCCTGTTCTTTGTATACATTTTTGCATTTTTAAGTGAAAGTATTTTAAATGACTTCAAATGAAGTTTTTCGAAAATTCAGAGATTCCTGTAAAAAAAGGTTCATATTTCGCATTTACATTAACGCTTTTTCTTAAAGACATTTTCTTAAAAACAGCTCTAAATTTTTCAATGAAAATTGCCATTCGGGCGTGGTTTTGCTCTTCTTTAATATTCTTAAAGTAATATTTCAGTTCTACTATTCGGAAACCGAAAAGTTGAAAAATGTTCAAAAAAATGTTTGGTCGGCGAAAGATGGCTGCTGGCAAAAGAATGCCGCAAGACCGTAAAGCCATTCCACACGAAAGAAATTAGAACACTTTACTACGAGAAAGTCTGTCATTCTGTAGCACTACTAGTTTTTACATTTAAGCACGTATGTAGTCCCGGTGAAGGTTCGTTTCATTTTCTCCCTTATAACCTGAATCTCCCGATTATTTTGCTTAGTCTTCTTTGTTTTCTGACATTTCTTCACTAATCTCTATATTAATGTCACGTTGCATGTGTTCTTTTCAGAAGTTCATCAAAATGTCATACTGGATTATTTCTCCTTTCCTGTGCTCTTCTGGAACACCCTACTCTTCCACTTCTCTTTTTCTCTCTTTCTGTCGATAGGGGTACATTTTCTTATTCATTGTGTGTGAGAGTGCGTGTGTGCACGCGTGCGTGTGCGTGTGTTTACTTTGTCGTCCTGTCAGTTTTCCGCGTGGCACCCCCTTCTAATCTCGACTTCCCCTACTTATTCGGCCACGCCCATCAGCCCCTGGCCGATACACGAAGGCCCAGGGCATCGGAAACGAGAGCGCGCCTCGTCCCGGGCGGAAATCGAGCAACTGACAGCCGCGGGCCCCCGCCCCGCTTCTCCCGCTCCGCCCCCTGCGCCACACCACCCGGAATAAGAAAACCCCATGGAGAGAACAGCAAGAGAAGCGACGGCGGTTTCCCAGGACAGCCATCCCTGCTCCTGGAAGTATGTTGAAAAACAGTGGGCCACTCATCGCCTCCCGGGAACGGAAGGATAGGAGAAATGACGGGGAAGGAGGAGAAGGAAGCAAGAGTAAGGTGCAGAAAGAAGACGAAAAAAGGAAGGGGTAGGATCGGAGGGAAAGAAGGAAAAAAAGGAGATATGGAAAAAAAGGAATTCGGAGGAGAAAGGAAGAAACATATGAGGAGGTGATAAGAGGAGTCTGAGGAGAAGAAAGCAAAGAGAGAGAGAGAGAGAGAGGGGGAGAGGAGGAGAAGAGTATAAAGCCTGGCGGTGTAATTGTGTGGTTCTGGGGCGGAGGTGGAAGTGGAGGAAAGAGTTGAGGAGCGCGGGCAGCAGGGTGCGCTCATCCAGAGGACAGATCTGCTGCCCCGGGGGACGGGGCTCCGCGGTCGGGGCGAACTTCTCCGTCGCCGGCGGCCCCAGAGAAATTCCTCGCGCGAGAAAAGAGCGGCCGACGAATGGGTTCGTCCGCGGACGCGCGCCGTTTTGTAATACAAATTTACGGCCTCCGGGAGGCTCCGACAACGCTCTGCTGTTTCCGGATGTTTGGAATTTGCTTAATTGGACGTGCGGCCGCAGTTATAATCCTCTCTGCGAGGGGGTGCTTAATTCATGTGGAACCGACGGCCAAATGTAAGGAAAGCAAAATAAAACTGCGTTTGAGTTACGAGATAGTATTCTAATGTGAGGTAGTTTGCGGAGTATTTCATTTATTTCTTCCCCTTTATTTATTATGTTTGTGGTTATACTACATGTGTAAATGATTACCTTTCGTTCTTAGCGTAATTGCCCTTGCTTAGGTGTACGCTTGCGTGTAACTGTATGCGTTCTATGCATTCTAAACATTTTTGCGAGGAGGAATTTCGCTGAGGAATGGCAGAAATTTCCTAAGTAAATGAGAGGAGGACTCAAATTCTATGGTCCAAATTATAACTCGTACGTGTTCAAAGGAGGTGGAAAATGTGTTAAAATATGTAGGAATATCAATACATGAATGACACAAATTCTGACTTGAGTACTATTAAGAATTGATAATACAAACAGCTTGTCGTACTGAAACTACTTTCAACAAATCCCACACTGTTTCAAAATTCAGGAAATTTCTTGCCTGTTAGACCCAATGCCTGTTAGACCTGGGAAGCAACGAAAAAACCACAAGTCTTGTATGTCGTCTAAATGAACTTTCATAATTTCGTAATTCTCTAGGAAAGCCAAATATTACTTCTAAGTACTTAATCGTCAAAATGAGAGCACAGGTTTGGGACAAGAAAAAATAATACGGCGCGTAGTTTTTCAATTCAGACTTCATCATTTACGGCTTTTGAGAGGTGGAAAGATGGCTTCATTGAATGCAGTGTGGCTACCTTACATTCAACATAGCTTCTTCTAAGGAAGCGGCTGAGAGGTCTAACTTCGGCGAAAAGAAAGAAAGAAAGAAGAACGAGGAAAGAACGACGCTGGGGAAACCGTAGATGCTGCCTGTATGTTGGTGGTAGTGGCATAGACTAAAGAAGTAAATCTTTACTCTATGGTAGTAGAGGGGGTGGCAGAAGGAATGGCGCAGGGACTGACGGGTGGGGGGGTGGAGTGAAGAGGACGGGGGCAGCTAGGCGGTTCGTTCGCCGGCCGTTCCGGCGCAAGGCGGCGCACCGCTCCGCCTCCGCCTCCGCCTCCGCCTCCGCCTCCGCCTCCGCCTCCGCCTCCGCCTCCGCCTCCGCCTCCGCCTCCGCCTCCGCCTCCGCCTCCGCCTCCGCCTCCGCCTCCGCCTCCGCCTCCGCCTCCGCCTCCACCTCCACCTTCCCTCCGCCTCCGCCTCCGCCTCCGCCTCCGCCTCCGCCTCGGCCTCCGCCTCCGCCTCCGCCTCTCGCCTCCGCCTCCGCCTCGGCGCCTCCGCCTACGCTTCCTCCGCCGTCCTCCCCCTCCCGCCTTCCCTCCGCCTCCGCCCTCCCTCTCGGCGGCGCCAGAGATGTTATACTCCGTGTGGCCGTCAGCTCTTTCTTCGCGGTATGTTGCGTGTGTGGTGCGCGCAGGTGACAGATGAACACCCTGTGTTTGGAAGCAGCGCAGAAACGATCAAAGACGACGAAAGTTAAAAAAGTCACCAGAGCGCAATAGGAATAACAAAAAATAAAATTCCGAGCCAAAGGTGCACCACGAAAAGGAGCCGCTGACTAAAAAGTAAAAGGGAGTGCGAAAATGTGACAGTACACTGTGATCCCAAGCTCTTTATTTGTTTCCACTCGTCATTACTCCACTTTCTTACACTTATTCATAAACTCTGAACATGCTATTTCAAATTGATTTGTTTGATTTCTGCACATGAACTTTTATTTTCGAAAGTTTCAAAAGTGTTTTCATGTCTATATTATTATGCTCAAAATTTCCAGATTGCGCATAGTTTTCTGCGGTCGTTACTTCTTGAATGTTACATGTACATTTTTCTAAATGTATATTAAACATAACAAGTTTGTACTGCTTTATTCTAATACATAATTATGCCAATTTCATACTTTTTGTGACTTTTTTTATACATTTAAAAAATTGGAATTCGTCTCGAAACTTGGCCGTTCATGAGTGCTTCATGGGTGCGGATACACGAGCCATTTCTCAAATGTTTTCTCGTTGAAGATTGGCGCGCACTTGGAGGAAATGTTTACTTTCATTTTGAAACGATTCCCCATTTTAGAAGAAACGTCATTGCAAAGTACCTATTTGATTTATGACTCGCAGATTGTAAAAGATCTGCACAGCTCTCCGCACGATCTGCGTAATTCCTCACAGCTGCATCTGCGATTGAAACATCAAACTGCTTCGTGACTGCATCTTTCAAACTAGTGTCTGGTCGGACGGCGTTGTCAGCCATATTTATTTTTTAAGTACCCGAAATAAGCCTCAGACGATTTATGAGCGACCTCTACCCGTCTGTTGCGCCCCGACCAGATTCCTGGGTACCCACGCAGCTTGTTTAAGGCGATTACGTCGCATCACTGGCTACTCCTCTTCCTCGTGAGTCCCTGCCCCCAGCATCCTAGGGCCTCCTGCGAACAGTCCCGAGGTTGTTTCTACGCTCCCTCTGCACTAGTCTCCTCCAACTCACAGTGGCTGGACTATTAGTTTTAATTCCTTTTTGGTATTCTTTTCCTTTTGCTGTCTATTCCCTTATATATTATAGTTTTTTCTTCTCTTTCTCTTTTCCTCATTTTTCCTTATCTTCCTTCACTTCGCCAAATTCATCTTTCTCCTCTCTTCCTCATTCCATTGTGTTCGTTTTGCCCTATACCTAGTGAGTAGATGGCGACCACGTAGAGAATGGATTGTCCTGGACAAATACAAATTATGGTTTTGGTGATTGTGTGGGACAGAACGGAGCTTGCCCTTGCGTTTCAAAGTTTGCACTTCTCACTTCGACCGCTAGGACCTTGTCAGGTTAGTTCATGCGAGGTCAGCCATTCCGTTTTCTTTCCCGCGGTCGCTTCTGCCATGGACCTCGCCGAAGACTCCTTGCTTCGCGACACGTTACCTTTCCCACCCAGCGGATAACGTCCCATCTGGCACATGCGCCATATCCTGCACCCCCGGCCATGCCCTCGCGCTACCGAACCCCTCTCCGCCCCTCCCCATCACAACCGCCGTCGCTGCTGTTGCCATCGGCACCATTCCCGCCCATGCCGCCACCACCGCCGTCGCCCACGCCCTCCTCCATTACAGTTCACCGCGTAAATAATCGGTTTGAGCGCAGCGGGAGCGGTGTTTGCGTTGAGGGGTCGGCAGCTCGTGCAGGCGAGGGGAAGAATGCATCCCACCTCGTGGCCCGTAAAATCGAGTTTTTTTAGGAAATCTAATTTTAGTCGTTCGCTTTTCTAATAACATGGTGCGTATGCGCGACGTTCCAAGATGCAAAAATGTGGATGATCGAATCTTTGAAAGAAACATACTTTTTGGAGGGGTAGGTTAAAAAATTGTTTTCAAAGACGGTAAATGGTAATGTACTTAAAGAAACAGGCGTTCACAGAATACTCAGACTTACTTGGAGGCTTTCGAGATCCTGGGTGGTTTGTAAGGGGATTGGGGATCTTGGTCTGACCCAAAACTTGGGGTAGGCAGGCAATAGAAAAGGAAACCAGATTGTCCATTAAGGCAGTTGCATTGGTGGACCTAGATGCCGCCCCAGATCGCCCCTTCGGGATTCGAGCCCTGAGCTTTCCTCCTTACGATGCCGCAGTTACAGGCTTGTACCATGTAATTTAAATTGCTGGAATGTGGGCATTCTTTCCCTCTACTCTTGGTTTGAAATCCCAGAGTAATCGTAATAATTTACAATTTTTAAATTTCACATAGTCAAACGTGAGTTATTACAATTATTCTCGTAACTTCATGAATGCTCAAGAACTACAAGCCAATTAAGCACTGTAAAAGCGCTTTAGTCCTTTCTGTATAGTGATAAACGGGAAGAGATTCTCAAAGGAAAGGAACTTTCGTCTTCCTTTTTTGTTGCTTTGGTTTTAATGAACCTTCTTCGTTCCCCAGAATCGATCATACTTTATTATGGATAAGTCAGGTCCAAGGGAAGGCAACTTATTTGTATAGTCGAGGAAAGGAACTCTTGAAAACCCCAAAAGCGACTCGAGATAAATCCACACCGCTCTCTCGATATTTTTTGTTTGCCTTGTGCCTCACAATTTTCCAGATGCACACCCATCAAACGATGCGTCCCTTGTGGTTCGCTCTCCGTCCTGGTCCTCACACTTTTCTGCCCCGCCCCTTCACTTTCTCTTAGTTTCTTTCTATCGATATTCTTTGGTCATCATCGCTCTTGCCCCTCTCCTAATTGCGCTCCCTTGTGAGTTTCCTGCTTTGCCAACATTCCTATTTATCTCGAATTCTGACGGGGGAGGATTTTTTCTATACTTCAGTGTTTTTTGCTGGCATTACCAAGGAATGAGACAAGTAGGACCACATTTTTCACACTTACTTGACGGGTGAAGCGAACTGTGAAAGAAGCATCGCCCTGTTATCAGAATAGGCAAGGAAGAATTCGTACTCTTCAATGACTCTGGCACTGATATCCAAGAGTTCTAGTTCCCACAGTCGCAGATTGTTGTCACCATCGAGCTAGGTGGAATTCAGTCGTTGTCTGGAGGAGAAATTTATCGGCCGGCTGCTCTGGTGGATGTTTTCTGCGGTTTCTCAGATAAATAGCAGGCGAGTGCCATCCCCTGACAAACGGGCCTCGGACCTTGTCCCATCCTTTCCCCATCTCCTTGCATATACAAGCTCAAACACACTCACATTTACATGCACTTCATTACCACACATCGTGAGACCAGTCACGAGCTTAGAGCTAGAAAGTCGATTGGAGCTTGAGCTTGGAAGTCAAGAAAGCGAAGGAACAAATCCAACAGGGCAGCCAGATTCTAGATGTTTCGCTCAGGCTCTGAAATCGCCTGAGGTAATTCTTAATTACAGTTGAAAATCGTCACCGTCGAGACTCGAACCTTGGACATCCCAGTCTACGAAGCTTTATTTACAGCCTTCTAATAATGCAACGTAGTTTTGTTACTTGACTGTTACGGATGATTTGGAAGTGAAACTATCAATATGATGAGTAGTGTAACTATTGAAAATGACACATTTTATCACAACAATGTATTGTTTGCAGCCAAGAATTAGAATAAAACAAACTACAAGAAAATTAAATTCAAATAAAATTAAAACGGTTCATCTGCATGTGTTTTGTCACACTTTACACATTTAAACGTAATTAAATCCCTCGTCAAAAAGTTAAAGCCTAAAGTGAATAAGTGTCCTGCGTACGTTTTCTTGAGTTCCAAAGTTCCTTGAGTCCCAACCCTTTTTAGCGCAGTTGAATTATGAATAAAAAATTGCCTGTTTAATTACAAGCTTAGGCGAAGCTACTTTATCTATAACCTATTGATGGACGCCATTTCCACCATGCAATATAATCATCCATCCGGCCGTGAGCAGTTCCTAAAGATGACTGAACATGTCAAGAGGGCCGTGGCTCTCACGGCCTTCTCTCCTCTGGAGCAGACCGTTGACGAACTAGTGATACGACATCGCCAACAAAACAACCATTTTGAAAATTAAAGAATTGATGGTATTAAAACATCGCGCCAAAACATCGATTTTCTAAACATCGATATATTTTACACTGCATTAGTTTCCCATTACTGTTAACGCGGGGGGAGGGTAATTGTTGTAAACTCGTTTGTTTATTTTTAATTGAGATTTAACTGATGCATCCAAAGAATGATCAGGACGATTAACAATACTTTTATTGGCTGATTGGATAAACATTATATACATATTCTTCATTTATCGACGAAAACTCGATTTTAATTAATTTTCACTCTTGGTCACTTTGGTTAAGAATGTGCAATTTATGGTTCTGAAAATTATTACAGGTTATTATTGGGATTATACGTTTGTCATTCAAAAATTAAGTTTCATCACGTAAAAACATGGAACACAAAACATAATGTCGACTTCAAAAACTACTTCATTAATGTCGACTTCATCGACTTCAAAAACTCAATGTTAAATCCATGGAAGATTTTATAAAAACGAATCTTTGAAAACATGGACATCGATGTCGTATCTCTAGTCTCAACCATCATGAAAAGACATTGGTCAGCTAGTCTGGCCCACCGATGTTTGCTCGTTCTGCACAGCACCAGATACGTCATAAACCACGTGGCGACGGCCACTTCCTATGAAGGAGGAGTTCGAAGGACAAGTGAGAAGTGTGGATAAACATTTTGAAAGTAGCATCAAGCGAAAATGTTCATCGAAATTAGAATGAAAGATAGAATATTTTCCAAAATGCTTCGTATATCTGTTTCAATGAGTTGTGACTAGCTGATATTTTGTAGCTGGCTGTTTTTAAAATTCCCGCTAATATTGGGGCGCAAAGTGGTGGATGAACCGGCTGCGCAATAACACCTCCCATCCCTTTTCATCGTGGAAACCAGCTTTGAAACATCAATGCTTTAAAACATCGATGATTGTGTTGCCGCTATGTTATTAACATGGATGATTTGGCCTTTGAACAAGGATGACGCATCCCTGTGCGACGGCAGCGCGGCGGGCTGGCGGAGGCGCCAAAGCGCCGCAACGTGGCCGTGTATTTCCGGCGCGCGGCGCCCGACGCACGTGGGGGTATTTGCGGCGCAGCCACCGGCCCCCAACCTGCCGCCGCCGACGACGACGCTGGAGAGAAATCGGACTGCGCTGACTCACACGGCGCTTTCGTGGTTCTGCCTTGACGGCCCGGAATGCTACCGCGACGAGGTGGTTGTTTTTGTAGCGAGCATTCTTAGTATTACGTTTATGAAATAGGTACATTTATTGATTGCTGGTACATAGTATAGTGCGCCAGGGAAGTCTCTACGCACAGAGTCCAATCAGAGCCTTTGTATTAAAAATTGCATTATGTCGGTAGCAACCAGATCACTGCGAAACAAGTGAAGGCCACAACACTTGTAGCATCTGTTATGTTGCTGGTGAGTATGCAATGTACGTTTTCTTTTGTTAACAACTGCAGCTGGTGCTGCCTACAATATTTCTGTTGCTAGCACTCTCACCAGCACTGCAGAGACTCTTTCGTGGCGCCCGTTGTTTGTAATCGCTTGATGTCATCGTAGCTTTCAGCCGAAACTCCATAACTCGAACCTAAGTAATTTATTTTCTCGAAATATTTCATTCGCTGTCCTTATAAACGTAGTGGACGGTATCTCCTTTCTTGATATGTCGAACCGTTCTGAACTTGAACTTCTTTATCGCGTCAGATTTGAGATATCACAACTACATCACTTTAAACTTTGATTATAAAATAACTAATACAGCCATACTTCCAACGCTGAAAATACATTTAGATGATTCGATTCTTGCACCATCACAATTCGTCGATTGATTAAGTTTACGGTGAAAAATGTACCATTCTGTCTTCCCGCAGGCGTAAAAAAGATCTGTTCCTTATATCTGCACTACCAAAACACCTCGTCAGTTCATCAGTACTATTCCCGCGTATTCTCGTCGGCAGTATTATTACGAGGGGCATCCCGGGTTCGCCCCGGGTGATTGAGACCACCGCAATCACGCTAATCCGTCGCTTTTCCTCCGCCCCGGGGCGGTCGCCTGTCCAGCATTCCGAGCGGCGCGGTTCGCCCCCACCCCCTCCACTGGCCCGCGGACGGGGCGACCGCGCTGTGGGTGGAGTGGCAGGGCGATGCAGCAATACGGTCCATTCAGTGTGCTTCTGAGAAATACACGGCAAATGCCTGGAGAGTCTGATGCTGCAGGGGCGACTGCTACAGCTGTCGTCTGTTGGGTGGTAGCGGAAGAGGCTAGTCGCATTAGGAAAACGAGATTGTGTGATGGGTGGTTTGAGATTATCGTAGAATGGTCTGCGCGAATTTTTGTTTTCCTATATACGACAAAGCGACTTGTCAGCGAAAAGCTTGATTTAAGTCTGTCGTGAAGAATCGTGGTGGGCCAAAATCCTAGTCCAGCTTTAAAGCGATGGACGCTGGCGACACTGAGACCTTGTTTAACAAGGGGCCTAAGGCTTGAAAAATTTGCGGAATTTTCTATTGTAATGTCACCTTTCGTCGCCAATATCGGGCATTGAGATAAACTTGGCCTCGTTGATTTTAACGGGACACGTTCTGACGACTTGGAAGTTCATACATGAATGTCGATCTTCTGAGTCCTGCGCTCTAAATTCTGCTAGGTAGTGAAACAGTAATGGGACATAGAATAAAAGGAATGTAAGTATCTGATATTTCTCGGACGATCGCAAATTCCTTGGAAGAAATGATGTAAACCAAACGTGGTCGGAATGCTCGTTCTCCATCTATTGGTTGAACGAGTTGGCTCAACTGTTGGAAGCCTTTAGTGCCCACGTTGTACGATAGACCAATAGACACAGGGGAATCTACAGCAAATGTGTCTGGGACCCCAAACTACCTTCACCTTTCGCTGTCTGCTCTGCCGTGGGCCTCTAGGGCCGCTTAGTTTTAAGACAGAGTGGAGGACTTTTAACGTGGATTACATCGTACACATGCTATGTATCCGCCCTTAGGTGGTCTGTAGGGCAGCCAGTGGTCAGCTCTGACGCTGCCTGGAGGAACGAGAGCAATGTAGGGACAGCGGTGAAACCAACGTGCCAAAGTCCAACGCTCTCCGCCGCTGCAACCTGACATTTCTGGCGCAGCCACCTGAAGCCAGAGGAATACGGATAACGGGCAGCAGCAACCAGCTGCGACAGCGGCTGCGTTCAAAATGGCGGCGGCGGGGCGGGACGCGCCTATTTAGCGCCGTGCCGCGTTGCGCTGTGCTGCGCCGCGCCGCCGCCCCGACCGACAGCGCGACGCGGCTGGCGGGCTTCCAAGCGCCGCCGCTGGGGCGCCCGCCCCCCGCCCCCGCCCCCCGCCCCCGCCAGCCACGCCACGCCACGCCAGCCACCCCACACCCCACGCGGCGGGCGCCACCGCCACCGCCACCGCCACCGCCACCGCCACCGCCACCGCCACCGCCACCGCCACCGCCACCGCCACCGCCACCGCCACCGCCACCGCCGCCGCCGCCGCCGCCGCCGCCACGCCGCCGCCGCCGCCGCCGCCGCCGCCGCCGCCGCCGCCGCCGCCGCCACCGCCGCTGCCGCCGCCACCGCCACCGCCACCGCCACCCCTACCACCCCACCACCCTACCACCCCTACCACCCCTACCACCCCTACCACCCTACCACCACTACCACCACTACCACCGCCACCACCACCACCGCCACCACTACCAACAGCACCACCACCACCACCACCACCAACACCACCACTCCGCCTTCGCCGTCGCAGCCGTCTAGCGCGTGCCTGGGTTGGCGCCGGAGGCGGGGTGGCGGTGTCAGTGGCGGCGGGGGTGGCGAAGAGTCGCACGTGCGCGTGGTGCGTCGGTGAATGCCCCGGGGTTGCCGGCGGATGGTGGCGAGAGTTGCCTTGTGGCGGTGATCGATTGCAGTTTAAAAGGGTGTTCTACCTGCTGTTAGTTGTGGAAGGGTCGCAAGCGGAGGTTAAATTATTAAATCATTTCATGGTCAAAAGTTGATGACATGGAGAAATTTGACTTCTTTTGATCTTTTTCAGAGCACTTACATTTCGCGTTTGACAGCCAGATAAAGCGGTGGTTAATGATAACACTGCTAGGCGTGGGGTCCATATTAGCGAAGAAGTTCTTTGGTTAAACGATTTCCTGTGTACATTACATCATTTTATTTCTGTGGACAATACGATCACATTAACCTCAAGAATGTTAATAATATGGCCAATTCCATCTTGGGAAATCAGGAGCATACCGAATTGTGACCGGGAGTGGTAGCTCAGTGCATCAACTGATATCACTTCAGCGCCTCTGACCGGGAGGTCCTAGGTTCGAGTCCTGACGGCGGCAGGATTTTCGACACTAGCTTTTCAGCTAGGTCGAATCCAGTCGCTGTCTGGAGGAGAATTCTGGCGGCTGGCTGCTCTGATCAGTTTTTCCGTGGTTTTCCGATCAACAGGCGAATGCTGGAGCAGTACCCTAACAAACAGGCCACGGACCGCGCGCGATCTTTCCTTCCTCTTCCTTGCCCTCTCCTCTCCCCTTACACACACAAACACACACACACACACTAACATGCACTACACTACCACATATTCCGGGAGACCGGCCTGGACCTTAGAGCTTGTCCCGACTGGGGCGGTGCCCCGCTGGTGGGAGAGTCCTGGTTTGGGGGAAACCCCACTAGCCGACGGTAGATCGGCGCCGGATCTCGCCATCCAGCGGGGGAATATCACCACCATCTCCCGAGAACAAACATGTACTACACTTACGGGACTAATGACCGCCGTTGACGCGCTCGGAAGCACGAAAAAAAAAGAACCAACCAACCTACCAACCGAATCGGGGTTCTCATGGCAGGGCCTGTAACATTCGTCTACCGTGATGTGCGTTGGGATAATAGCAATGATCACATGAGCGCACGTCCGCATAGGCAACACAGTAAAAAAGTGAGTGCTGCACATCCTTGCGAACGCGTTGTAATGGTGGTGGATGTCGTCGTTGTGACACCTCCAGTCAAGTCGCGCCGAGTGTATTTCCCCCGTCGCTGTCGTCCCACTCTGCGCTGACGAACCAATCTAGTGAAGAGTGCTTCACTCCATCTCGCCTGGCGCTCTGCTCTTCTGTCCCTAATGGGTCGCGACTCGGAAGCACGGGGCCGTCGACGCAAACGGCAAACGAACCGCAAAGCAGACGCCCCCGCCCCCCCCAGTCCACTCTCGCTCTCCCTCGCGGAGAAGCGACACAACTGTGTTATTTATATAGCGTGTATATTTCATAAAAACAAGCAAATAATATGTAAATAAAAGACAAAAACTGTTATATAAGGCAAGAAAAGAATTTTTAAGTAAAGGAAAAGAAACAAAATGTATGGTTTTTGTAACATTGCACAATTTATTGCTCACATTTGTAAGTCTTCTCACACTCTGTCAATGCCTTCACTAAGTGTATTATACTTCTTTGAAAGTTTTCAAAAGGGCGCTCAAATGTTCTTTGTGAGCGGAAAACCTTTATCTCTCAGTTCCTCTGAGTTATGTTAGAGAGCTATGAATGGGAGTGAACCTCAATGATTTAGGAGCCAAACTTTCTTTACACTCTTGGCCAAATCAAAATGCGCTCAAAACGCCAACAATGTGAGACAACTTGTATCTATACAAGAAAAAGTTTTTGACATGGGCATTTTTTGCAATATTGTCTTGTAATTATGAAATAAAAATCTCGACAACTCCAATACTTATCTCCGACAGAGAATTCATAGTCCACAGCATCAAGAACATATACCATAAACGTTGGTGTACCCCAAGGACCGTTCGACAAAGACTTACCTGGACACCCCATGTAAATGCAACCATGGACAAAACAAAAATTAAAATATTTAAATTAAAACCGATTGAAAATCGTCTTTTACCGTTACAAGGGGAATGCAGATTAATATTTCAATCAATCACATTACCCCAGCAGTGGTGTATGCAAGCCCAAAATAGGGAGGAGCCTGACCAAGCACAGTCCAAAAGTAAATACATCACATCAACACTAAATGCATCATGGTTCATCCCCAATCAATAAATCCGGTGAG
This sequence comes from Teleogryllus oceanicus, assembly GCA_964035755.1. Classification (NCBI taxonomy): domain Eukaryota; kingdom Metazoa; phylum Arthropoda; class Insecta; order Orthoptera; family Gryllidae; genus Teleogryllus; species Teleogryllus oceanicus. Next base: position 51,035,506 of record CAXIVR010000006.1, read on the forward strand.
AATTAGTTGTATCAGAATTCAAGGAGACGATAAAACACTGACCAACAGTTTTCAACAACTTACCGAACTGTTCCAGCTCTACAATGTTTAGGCTCTTGGGTAGAAATATCTGCATTATGTCAAGATTCCCAAAAGACTGACACTTCTGTCTTACCTATTCAACTTTTAAACCCATTCAACCTTTTGAAATGGGGTTTGAAAATTAATGAACATTTATAGTAATATTTAAATAAAATTCAATTCATATATACGAACTCTTAATGATTTTTCCAATTCTATTGGAATTCATTTAATTGCGTATATTCCGTACTTACAGTGAACTGTAAGGTACCCGAGTTGTAAAGTTCTGGTCCAATGAATTGATACACTCACTTGCCGTCGTTTTCTTTAACACTAGCTGAGATGTTGGAAAAAGACTATCTTGTAATTATAAATTATGTCTTATTCATTTTTTATTCTATATATGCGAATTTTATCATTTATAAAAGTACTACCTCTCTCACTGTGTAGGATTACTTAATTCTTTATTTCTTACACAAGCTATACTTATTATTTCACTTTATTATTGTTTTATCAATATATTCCTTTATATTATATTGTTTTGTTGCAGGTAAGAGAGCTGATATTCCAATGAAAAAAGTGAACCTATTATGTAAGTAAAAACACATTTCATTGCAGGTTAATTGAAATTATTGTTTAAAACACCAATGTTATTTAAAACAGATGTATGAAAGAACCCATACTTTTGGTTAGTTTTCTTCAATTTGCATATTTGAACATACCAATCTTTTAAAACGAAGTTTCAGTTGACCTTATTGAACAATAGCAAAAATATCGACCTCTTTGAATTTTTTTGGTGGCTGAAAAACTGCATTAATTTGCATTTACGAATTCAGTATTTAGTCAATCGTATGTAATGTCATTTGGTCCATAGAAGTTTGAATGTTTTATCTTTTACGTTATTCACTTCATTATTTAAAGTTGAAAATTAAATACATTATTCTTTTATTTTGAGTGCGAAAGTGTTATGAATATTCGAAATAACAGCACTTGATATATCATACATGAAAATGTTTTTATTATGCAATATTGCTGTTACATGGCGATATCAGATTAAGATATATAATCACTACGTAAATAAAAGATACATCTATTTGTGAAATTGCATGCTGTTTTGTGAAAGGGAAATGAAACGATTAAATCTTCTTTTAAAGTGCAATTACAACCAAACATGTTGCGAATGAAACAAATGGGGGAAAAATAAATGTCATCTCTTGTTGTCAATGCTTCAATGGAATTAGCATTGATCAATACTGTACCAAATTTCATGAGAGTCAAAGCAATTTTGCTCAAACGATTCCGGATTCGGCAGTCTTGCTTTTACGTGAGAGAATAGTATTTTTATTTTTTAAAAGCTATTTAAATTTGGATTAACCGGAAAGGACTTTAGCGATCAGGTTTTCTTGCTATTCAGAAAGAAGGAATACAGTGTAATCTATTCCTGACAGCTTTTTAATAGTTTTTTATGATAAGAATGGTAAAAGTGAATTTTATTTTGTGAGTAGGAATGGTTGAGACACGAAGCCGATAGGCAGAGTAGTGCAATCCTTCGAGCAAAATAAAATCACTTTTGCCAAGTGTTATACAATATTTTACACAATCTTTCTGTCGTTAATTTCCCTCACTTTTAATATTCAAGAGCTCTGAGTTAGTTTTCATGTATTATTTCAAGTGTATTATGTTTTCGCATGTCTGATCAAGTCGATTTTAAAGGATAATTATTTAATTTTTACGTATTCGAGAATCATTTTACATTTCGAGAAACCTCAAGCCTGAAAATAGGATTTCGAGCATTCTTTTTTTACACCCACTTTAATAACTTATAGCAATGAAAAATACCTTTCATCAGTTGTATTTGTAACTGACAGTATGCTAAAATCTTTAAAACACACGTATTATAGTGTAAATATCACGATAGCAAGTTTTATTGTCTGAAATAGAATGAGGAGCTTTTCGCTTTTGAATAAATGGAAATTGTTGATTCCATTTCTCTTGCTTTACATATCACTTTCGCTTGTTTAGTTTATCTCCATGTTCTTGCTACCCTACAGTATATTTTCGTACCTTTCGATGAGACTACCGAAGTGCGTCTTTTTTTGTAATTATTTAAACTGAAAACATTTACTAATTTAAACAAGTCCCAAACAAGGGATTTGCTCTCACAGTATTCGCTGAAGGCGTTTGTTGGCATGAACCCAACCCGCGTGCCCTGCTCGGGCAGCTGCGGAGACCTACGCCGTGCTCCAGCAATCGATGGCCACGACCCGTCATCTGTGCTCCAGCATCTGCTTGCCTGCCACTCACCGCCTATCTTGTTCTCGGTGCATCGCTTGCGTCGCGACGTATTCGCCTCGGGTAGACACTATCGCTGTCAGATGCCTTGGTACCGCGTTCTTCGGTTCCCCGTGTTGAAAGCAAAGAGAAGTTCGTCGCTTCTTCTATTCTATTGTTGCCTTTATGTGTTAATCAAGTGGTGAACCATAACGCTTTCATCCAGGTCCTCTCCTTGGGAAATCGTGTCGTTTTCGGGAATAATGACACTCTCGGGAATTAATAATGTCGCTCTCGTCGGCCTGATCGCTCTCGTGGGTGTGGTCGCTTGCGTTTGTCTTGTCGCCTTCTCTGCTTTTTGTCGCGTTCGTCAATTTTTTTCCATTGGGCAGGCTTAACGTTTTCGTCTCTTTTGAATGAATTTCCCGGTTTGTATCGCCTTTGGCATTCCTATTCCCATGATCGTAAGTCTTCGTTGCCAGTAAAGTTCTTCGACCAGACTCGCACTTACCTCTTGCACCCTCTGCGCCACCTCATCCACCCCGCCATCCCCGCCATCAATAGCCCCCTTTGCCAGTCCCTGCTTCATCCTCGCAGCATTTGCCGTTTCCTCCCCCCCCCCCCCCCCCCCCCCTTTCCCCCCCCCCCCCCCCCCGCCGCGCCCCCTCCCCCGTCCCGGCCTCAGCCACGGGAAAATCGACTTAGCGAAGGCAACGAGGGGCTGCTGTTTACTGTTTGGCCTCCGATGTCGCTAATCGACTGCAGCGAAACGAAAGTTGGTTGTCAGTAACAGAGTTCTAGGAATTAACGCAATGACATCCCGCTCGTTTGCAGAGTTACGGATATTCCACGGGTGTTAGCCGTGGCAATTTCGAAAGTTACTGGTGTCGTGCGGAATTATTAGTAATCCAATGAGTGAGTGCAATTTATTCTCTGGTGAAAAGCTTGTTTTACTTTTATTGAAAAAAGTGTATCAAGTTGCCGGAGTTTGAGAACAGGAGATTCGAGACGCAAATGGGTTGTCGGTATCAGAGTTGGAAGATGCGTCCAATCTCGTTCAGCCGAATTCGACGGTTTTGCCGAGTTTGGTGGTTCGGCGGAGTCTCTGCTCAGTCAACATCATGAGGTACTGTCGATGTACGGTGGATACGGATCTAATGGATTGCGAAGAACAAAGTGTTACCTGATTTAAAGTCTTATTAGGTGTTTGAGAGATACGCGTTTTCGTGTCGCTGCGTCACACTAATGAATTTTTAACCGAAGGGGGAAATCCCAGTACAGTAAATCTTGCTCATTGTAAAATCGCAAGGGACGCGTATTTATTCGCGTTAGAGAAGATTCCGCATTAAGTAGTGTAATGCGTAGAATTTACGTTTGCCAAGACTGTGGTGTATGTTCACATTCGAAGATTTTGCATTATAGACTTAAGTTTTAAAAGGCGAGGTAAATTAATTATGACTGAGTTAAGGGAATGCGTGCAAAGCGTTCTAGTTTTCCAAGTTAGAGATAATCGGCGGCTGGGGGCTTATTACCCGAGCTAATATGAACCAGTTGTGGCTACATCTAATATCAAGGAGACATGGTTATCTATTGGTAAAAAAGAAGGTTGCTGTGACACACCATAATACATTTTGCAATGAAAAAAGAAAACATTTCAGTATTTCTAGTAATAGTTGTCAATAGGGACAAGGAGCAAAGTCAGTGATTTTTGGTGAGTGAAAAGTTTCTTGTCCAGTGCGCGGGGCTACGTTAACAATTTTTACGAGAGAAAAATCATCCTTAGCACCGAATTTATTTGTAGAAAAATATAAGGGTATGTTTATCTGATTATTAACCATTGGTAAATGGAAATGTGTGAAAATTCACTATTTTCTTCATATTGGTGTTTATTTCATGCTACTTTGGAATACGTGCGGTATGTTCATTTTCACCTACTAGTATTGCTTTTGACAAGATTTATCTTACAAATTAAATACTTAATGTCTGTTAGAAATGAAATTTTTAAAAAAAATAATTTATTTCGTGCATGCTTGATGTATGGAATATATTTCTAATTACCAGAATATTTTTTTGTGAAGAGTGATAAGTTTGAAGAAGCTGTTTAGTTCCTTTCGGTGAGTCCGGCGCGTGTGTAAATACTGTTTCCTCCTACCCCTTGCCTAGAAATACTAGGTCGGTGTGGGCCGCTGACCGGAAAGTGACAAAGGGAAGCAAAGAGCAACAACTGCTGCAGGAAACGAGGAGCACGTTGGTGGCGGGTCTGCTTCTGGCGCCATTGTGTGCAAATGTGATGTCTTTATGACTTTCGCTTCGCGCGCGCGGACGCTGTTGTTTCGGTTCGCTGCACGCTGCACCGGTCAGTTCCGCGCCCTCGTACGGGTGAGGGGGTGTAGACGCGAGTCGCGCTCTCAAAGGAAACTGATGCACATTTGATATTCGCGACATTCCCCGGTTTGCTGATGATCTTTAACAGTGCTCGGAAGGCGTCCACAGGCGCTGTTTACCTGGGCGCAGGCTTCATCGTTTAGCTTTCGCCGTTGCAGGTGGAACAAAATTGTACCCTATGCAGGTTTGCGCGCGCAGACGTTCAACTATGAAGCCGTATGAGATGGAAATGAATGCAGGAACCCTTGTAATGATTGGGAAAGAAAACGTCACATTCTCTGCAATATTACATTACAGAACAACGATTCTCAGTTAGAGAGGCCCTATGAACTGTTTCGAGGTACAACTATTTCGAAATTCATCAAAAGAATACAGTTCGTGCATTTTCTCCCATTTTCAGTTACGATTTCTAAAAGTTAAAGTTTTGTGAATTCTAAATTATAATTAAGGTGTTGAGTATTGTTCAGAACTGACAATGGTATAGAATAGATTAAAAAAAAAAAAAAAAAGCAAATGAATAGTCACTCTTCATTTCTCGTTAGCTCCCTAAAGCGAAGGCAATGCGTTAGGTTGAGCAGCATGGTGGCGTGTGGGAGGACTGCCCCTGCTGCCGTGCGTACCCGAGCGTCGTGCGGCTCATCCGTGGGATGAGTTAATGAGGTGTGGGCCCGAGGCTGCTCAAGCGGAGGGCGCGCGCGAGCGAGAGCGGCAGCAAGGGTAGCGGACCGTGAGGATCAGTGGTCTCGGCCTCGCCATTCAATGCTGAATTATTATTATTTATTATTATTATCATCATCATCATCATCATCATCATCAGCTAAGGTCGGAATGCAACGATGGAGGCAGTGTTACAGAGGGAGGGGAGGCGGAGCAGCGGTTTGGGCGGTGGGAGGCGAGTGCCAGTGCCAGTGGCGCGTTCCCACGCTGCTCTGCGATTCCGCTTAGCCGCGTCGCGTCGCGTCGCCTCCCGGACGCGCGCTAACCGCTCGCAGCCCCCTCACCACATGGCACTCGCTTTAAAGGATACGCTCAAGGGCCCGCGCAGCACTTTGGAAGAACCCAAGACTACACGCCCTGGAGCAAGTTCCTACTTCTGCAAACTGCACCGCGCGACCACTTGTCAACGATTGGGTGGGCGGTGCGAGAGCGATCGCGCCTAAGCAACGAGCGACTGATGACACCCGACTGCCGCCTCGTGCGTGTGGCGAAGTCGTGCGCCTACGGCATCAACTGTCAGTGATATCGAACGCGTGGCGACAACTCGAAGAGGAGATAAAGCGGTTTACCCGGAGGAGCTGCTGGTTATCAAAAGAACACATTTGTAAATCAAAATTTTATCACATGCGCAGGGAAAGTGTTTCTGTAAGCGGTTTAGCTATAAACACTCGTGAGAGTCACAGGGCTAAAAAGGAAAGGTGAGATGAACGGTGAGTTCGGCGACAGAAAGAATATTTTTAACTATCATACCATGCTGAAAACACAATAAATAGCTTTGAAAACTAGTATTTTTAATATTGTCCAAAATTTGTATTTACACACACACACACACACACACACATTTAAAGCTACGAATTTTGCGTCGTTCATTTCTGAGATCTTGTTCTCCACTTATAAAACATTCCTAATTTATTTATACTGGCCATCACTGAACACATTCAGTGGTAGTATTTTACACGCTTCTGCACTGCACGCGGCGTGTGAAATGGGGTATGTGGCGTGTCCGCTGGCGCTGCACGGCGAATGGCAGCGCTGCCGGCGACGGCCCCTGGCTTTGTCCCGAGCGACGGCTGAGGCAGAGGGCGTGCCGGGGCGGAGGCCGAGCGGCGAACGCCCGCCCAGCGCCGCGGAAACAGTGGACTACTCACCCTTTGGGGGCGAAATCACCTTTATTGGCTTTTGTCAAGGGAGGGAGCAGCGCTCCCAATGTTGCAAGTGGTTTCAAGAAAGGACTTCAAATTGCAATGGGGATTCACTCATATGTTACGGCATTCGCCTTAGTCTCGTGTCAACGATCTCGTTAAATTTTCCTGTGGGTTACGAAATGCCCATTATTTAAACCTAACGTCTTGAGTGTTCGCTTTGAAGGCATTCGTGTTAGTAGATGAAAATAGGAAACGTCTCTTGTTAACGTAGGAAGAGTGAAATTGCATGGAGTAGGCGAAAGCAAGTGAATTTGTGCCGTCTGTGTAGAAGGAGAGCTGTGGTATTACGCATTCATAAGTAATAGTTGAACTGTTTTTTTAATGTGTCAATAATGAATTCACTCCTAGACGCAAGGAAAATACATTTTACAGAAGACTAATTTAGTTTGATTATTTTTCTAATTTATATTTTAACAATTATTCATGACAAAAAACTTTTTTTTTCAAATAAAAGAAAGTCTACTGCCAGCTGCATCCCAAGTAGAAACAGTTTCGGTCTTTTTGGATTGTCCAAGTTCTTTTTCATAATTTGGGTGTAGGGAGAAATTGTGCAAACTCCCGTGCCTTTGGGGGCTAGCAGAAGCGTTTCCAAAGGCGCTTCCTTTGAGCTTTCGTCCGCGCTTTCGCTCGTCGGTCGCGGGGCGCTGTCGGCGCGGCAGGGGCGGGGCGGGGTTGGGGCGCAGGTACGCCGGGCGAGGGACAAACACTCAAGACGCGGACCCTTTGCCGGCCCTTAGCCTCCCCCTCCGCCCTTTGCGCTTTGCACCTTTCAGTCTGACTGTACTTGAAAATTTTCCCCTAAACCAATTTTAAACTTTATTCCATTCACACAATTCTTCAGTGCATTAAAAAAGGAAATGCTGGAACGCGGTGGTTTTCTTTTTCGGCTTATTTTGACGATCTCTCCTTTATTTTTATTTCTCCTGTTCTGCTCTTGACCTTTCTCCTTTCCCTTTCACATGTCCATTGCTCTCATTTCCCGTCGTCTTCACCTACTCCATTCTCTTTTTATTCTGCGCCATCTGTAGTCACTGTTGTGTACTCTTTTATTGTTTGCTCTTTGTATTGCTTCTCATAATCTTATTTATAGTACATTTCACCTGCCAACACATATAGTATTTGGAAAATATAAAGAAGTTAAAAAAGTAATTGTACAATACTTACTGACTGCTGAAATAAAAAAAAATGCAATGCAGTTTTGCTGATTCATATAAATTTAGTTTGGTTTGTTCTCCATTTTTCATATAATATGTATCTTCACATTTTGATAAATCATTCATACAAACGTATTAGGCCCAATTTGTCGAATTTTCTTTTTATCATGTCAACTTGTAAGAATTATATTGTAATCTGGTGAATGTCTAGCGTGCTAAAACAAGCTGCAAATGACACAAAGTTCCCTGGAGAAGTTTTGTTTAATTCCTTTAAATGTGTTTAGTTGTTTAGCTTCTTTATATTACAAAAATATAAATTCATACTTAAAATATTCATTTTTATTCCATGACGCGGAACGATAAATACATAAACCTTGTCACTCACAACATCTGCTTGCGTGGACTGATGACTATAAAACCATCAATAGCAGATTTGCTCTTAAAAGGTTTATGATGACAATGATATTTACGACGCAGCAGTCGATACTATGATCTCGCCGGGCGTAGATTTCTGCATGAGCGTTCGGACTTGAAACTTTCCAGGTGAAATTTATTAAGAGCTACGAATGTCCGTTCCGCTCTTGTGTTATCCTTTCCCAAATCCGTTCCCAGAATGATCGAGTTGGCTTTCAGCATCTTCGTGAGAAACCCCTTCACTTTCATTTCCGCTTTTGCTTCGCTCGCGTCGTCGAGGTTGCTGAGGGTCTGCGCGTGCTACGATAGAGAAACGCGCTCCGCCGCGTTAAAAGGCGTGGGGAAGGAGACATTTCGTGGGAAGAGAGAGAAGCCGCCTCCAATTCCACATGTGATTGCTGTTCGGCATGAGATCGTGTGCGCCTGCGGGCCACTTGGTCCCTGCGATGAATGTTTCTGCGAAGACTGGCAGCGACGGACAAAACCCGTTTAACAATGCTCTGCTTTCATTCTTCGGAAATCACAAATTATAGAAGCAGGCAAATAAATTATAGAACATTGTAATGGCTATTACATTTTTATAAATGTAATAAAACAATTGTGGATAGTGTGTGTGTGTATATATATATATATATATATATATATATATATATATATATATATATAACACACACACACGTATACACACACTCAAAGAAATAGTGTACCGTAAGGCATATACGTAGACTCTTCCTTAGCTAGTCATTGGGAAATATGGTTTTAATTCGCTTTCTTAAAAGTAGGAGACCTTTGTATATGAGAAAGATATTACAGGCGTACAGTAATTATGTGTTATATTCATTAATGTGATTAATTTTATTACAACAAGTTTCAGTTTCAGCAAAATGTTTGGAAAATGGGACCAAATAAAATTGCCCATTTTTTTGAAGTTCGTGGGGCTATGAGGGATTTGTGACACTCGGGACCATTATTGAAAAATATTTCACTTCTGTGGAAAAATATGATATTTTTTTAATGGAGGGTAAGATGGCAGTTCGTTACATTTAGAGGCTGGATGTCTCAAATGAGCATTGTTGGGAACCGTGTTTTCAAGCTTTGTCATCCTACATTGTTTTGAAAGGATCACGGTAGAGACGCGGTCCAAGTGGAAGAGAGATTCAGGGAAATTTCCTCGATTTTCTCGATTTATGTTGCCTTCCAGAGATTCAACCTCAAGGCATGGCAAACAGGGGCTGATTTTAAACTTCAAAGAGCAACAACTCCTTAAACCTTGGGCTTCTTCACTTAGAAGTGCTAGGCCTGCGGATCGGTCAGTGCCTTTTAGATCATGGATATCTTCTCAGCATAGTCCGACCCCATATCTGCAATAGATCCATAACTGACCGTCACATTGAGCATGCTCTCGAGCACTGCGGTAAAGTACGAGACAACTGACGAATGCATCGCCTTGCCTCCTCCAGAAGAAATACGTGGTAAAGACAAACCCTCTCTCTGCAAACTTGAATTCCAACGGAAAAATACAATTTATAATTTATTCTGAGACAGGATAATATTTATCACATGCCTTCGATTGATCAGAATTTAATAGTGTTTACCTGGCACATTTTACGCATTTTAATTTATATTTTAAAAAAATATTTAAAAATATAACTGACGATAACTGTTACAGTTTATCGGTGTTCTTAAGATTATGTCCTGGGCGCCAATGACTGTAGATGCCCTTAAACCATACTCCCCATTATCAACTTATCTACAAATTCCGCATTGGTTGACATAACTTGGAATTGCGAATAGGAAATATGTCACCAGCCACCACGCTATTGGTGAATCGTCTAGTATGCAGCTAATGTGTTTGGCAAGTTGGCAAGTGGCTGTGGTCATTTCCGTTCTCCGGTGTAAAAAATGTTACATGAAGAGCTTTTGTTTCCGGTAAGATGATGGCAATTCTTACATCAATTGCATTTGTTTGATGCGGTCGTCAAATGGTTTACGATTGTGTAATTGAACTTCAACGTTCGGGAGCGGTAATTCTGGGGCGGAGTTTTGTCTTTGTTGACATACGCGCTGGTGGAACGGGATTTGCGGTCGTGAGAATATGTTAGTGGCCTGTCACATCACTGCTTTGTGAAGCATCATTGTCCAGAGAAACTTGTCGATTGGTTTATTATTTATTCTTTGTTTCTGTTTGGAGGTAAATACAAATATCTTATTAAGTAGACATTTTACCCCACCTTTCATTTATTTATTGACAATCGTACGTAAAGAAATGAAATGGGGGATTTTCTGCATTACAGTTTTTTTTTTAATTTGTCAAAGTTAGAATAGATATCAAAATTTGATGTGAGTAGTCAATTTGACTTTCTATTTCGCGCGAACTAACTCAGCGAGCTTTATGAAGTACTTTTAATGGATGGCGGACCCCACGATTACAGAAAATTATTTGCATATCCTAACTGATCTGAAAACGAACATTGTAGATAGAAGAATATAAATTATTTATTATTTTTAAGTACGCAAGCAGGCACTTAGTTTGTTTCCTTTGCAATAAATAGTAAGTAAAATTAAACAATGTTGAAAGATGAGATACTTTCTTCAGAAGACAGATATTTTGTAAACTTGTTCTTCATTGTTACGTTAAACTTCTTTATTATTATTATTATTATTATTATTATTATTATTATTATTATTATTATTATTATTATTGTTATGTTTATTATTATTACACATCTCCGCGATAAAAGTAGCGACATTTTAGAGCTTAAGTAATCGAATATGTATCGTAGAATATGTAGTTCTTACATGGTATTTTTCATTTCCTGCAACAGTGGCATAACTAAAATGAGACTCCAAGAAATTATTGATAACAATAGATAAGATTTTGTAGTTTGTTCTTTTTGTTAAATGGCATCAAATTTAATGGAGTTTCAAAAAAAAAAAAAAAAAAACGCGAGAAAGTTGCGTTCGTGTACCACACTATTATTTAAAAGGTGCCTCCTGAAATCATAAGCCCGTTACGACCCTCTTGCAGCCACCGAGCGATTTCTGTGGTTTCGTTCACTCCACTAAGGGAAGAGCAACCTTGCAGCTGTGCGCCTGCAGGCGACGGAGAGCGCGCGCGTGGCGGTGCGCGGCGGGTTGCCCCTGCATCCTGTTTAATTTACGCTTCACGCCGGGACGCGCGTCCGGCGTGCCCGCTACGCCGCGCGCCTCGCTTCTGTTCGCGCCCTGTGCAGTGGCGGGCGACGATGGGGAGGAGAGAGGGCGGGGCGGAGGAGAGAGGGCGGGGCGGAGGAGAGAGGGCGAGGCGGAGGAGAGAGGGCGGGGCGGAGGAGAGAGGGCGGGGCGGAGAGAGAGGGCGGGGCGGAGGAGAGAGGGCGGGCGGAGGAGAGAGGGCGGGCGGAGGAGAGGGCGGGGCGGAGGAGAGGGCGGGGCGGAGGAGAGAGGGCGTGGGGATGAGAGAGGGCGGGGCGGAGGAGAGAGGGCGGGGCGGATGAGAGAGGGCGGGGCGGAGGAGAGAGGGCGGGGCGGATGAGAGAGGGCGGGGCGGATGAGAGAGGGCGGGGCGGAGGAGAGAGGGCGGGGCGGAGGAGAGAGGGCGGGGCGGAGGAATTCAGAGGGCGAATCAGGCGGTGTGGGTTGTGAGCAAGGCAGCTAGTAGGCAGGGATGGCGCCAGTCGAACCAAGACGGGGCGGGCAGCGGGGGGGGGGAAAGGGGGGGGCTTGGGGGGCGGCGGCCACCGCGCCTCCAATTGTTCCGTTAAGAGGAATTTAATTACTCGCCGTGTTCCAATTTAAGCTCTCCCGCTCGCTTTTCTTTTAAATTTTAAATGAGGTTCGCCCCTGCGATGCCTTAAATATTTCGGCGCGGTACGTAAAGGACAAAGAATGTGCCCACCCACCCTGGACGGACCCAAGAGAAATTAGTTTTTTCTCTGATGTTTACGAATTTTACATCCGGTGGTCGTATGGAAGCGTTATTGTACTTCTTTGTGGAATGGATAATTTTGTAAAGGGGTAAGCTTGAATAAAATAAATTCATGAAGCTACTTGTTAAGTAATTGCGTGAGAAAAGTCCTCGAAACATGCATCTTGGCTGCTAGAATAGTTAAATATTAGTATATTACTGTATGTTAGAATTTCAGAAAAAACTGTAACATTTTTATTTTTTTACTTTTATTCTCTTCTATATATCACCAAAATATTTCCCATCTCGTTTCTGGGCGCGGAGTGGACTGGGGGGAAGGAAGCGGATGATTCACGAGGCGTAAAATAAGTACCCAGGCAACGTCAGATAATGATTGTTGCCAGAAAAATTACTTCGTCGTTTTTGTTTGTAATTTTATTTTGCTAAATGTTCACTCGTTCGCCTCTCTCACAAGCGCAAGTTTGGCTGCAACGCAAATCCTAAGGCTTGTTTTTCGGACAACTTGCCAAATGCCTACCGTTTCATGCCTTTCGCCTGGGGCATCGCGTGAGGTGTGGTGGCCCGCGGAGAGGCGCGGTGTGTAAGGCCGCGGCTTCTAAGGCGAGCGACATCCGGCTCAAGGCAGCCAGCGAGCGGCGCACAAGCGGCGTGTTCTTCAAAGAACTTCGCCCAAGGCAGACTTTGGCTTAACCATCACTCTTTGGTGCCCGCCGTACATTGCTTCACTATCAACGAAAAACGGCAATAGTTCTGTATCTAAAAGAACGCGTTGTTGGAATAAAATTTCAAGCGCTTATTGGTGGTTTTAGAATATGTTGATTCCGAAAATATGCTGAATAATTCGAAATACACCAGAGGAGTACATCAGCATGAACTTTTTACATTATTTGTAACGTTTGCATAAAATTATAATGCTAATTGAACAAATATTTGTGTAATTTTTAAAAAAGGAAAAGATTACATCAAAATAACGTTCATGTCACGTTATTTACTGCTCTTAGCTCCATCAATTCAAAAAGTTAAAAAAAAATTGAAGCCATGTTAGAGAAATCTTTTTAAATTTACCTTTATTTCCCGCAAAATTGCGCGGATATTACTCCTACTACCAGCATTTTGAAGAGGTTGAAAGATCTCTGAAGACTAAATTTTCTTAAGAAAGATTTCTGTGTTCAATATTCTAGGAAGGCGCAGAAAAAAAATTAAAGGATGCAGTTTTCGAAAATTTGGAGAATTTAACAGCTTGTTCCATTTTTGTAAGCTAATGGAACATATAGGAACACGAATTATCCACCATGTCGTCATCAACACTTTTTGTCCCGAAAAATCGCAGTTTTGGCCGCAGCATTTCATAACTTTCTGTACCCTACAATAGCAGTTGTATGCGACAAAGTAGAAATTAATGAGTCTGTGCGGTAATTGTAAATATTTTTTAAATCGTTAAATTTGATTTGTATTTTCACGGATTACTGCATTAGAATTTTTCCCCCTAAATATTAGTGTTTAAAGTGTTCATTATGTGTATGCATCCTTCCCTTACGGACAGTTCCATGAACTGTCTGTAAGGGAAGGATGCATACAAATAATTGAAAACTATTTCGATTAGCCAAATTCGAATTTAGCTTTTCCAGAAACACGTGAGACTTCTAAACTATTCAAATGTTGGATTAGGAAAAAAGTGTTAATAGTTTCCTGAATCAGTAAATTTGAATTTGATCCTCAGCCATAATTTTAATATATTTCAATTTAGTAACCACTGAAGCTTAAGAATAATATTCATCTCGTATTAAAATAATAATAAAAATTGAGTTGTCCATTTCTGTTCATTTTCCACCACTGTACGTCCCTGCTCCCGTCTCCGTCCCCGCCCCCGCCCTCGTCCCTGGGTACCTCTCCTAGACACTTCTCCCCGCTCCGCCGCGTCCCATCTCATCTCCCTGGCAGCTCTCTTGCCACCATCACCCCCACCACCTCTGCCTGCGAAGCCGCTTCCGCCGCCGCCGCCGCCGCCGCCCCCCCCGGGGCTTTCTCGCATGTCGGCGACCTGCGCCCGGCTGCCCCGCCCCGCCCTGCCTCTTGCGACCACGCCCGGCCCTGCCTCGCCCTGCCTTCCCGGCCTGCCTCGCCCGGCCCTGCCTCGCCCTGCCCTGCCTCGCCCGGCCCTGCCTCGCCCGGCCCTGCCTTGCCTCGCCCGGCCCTGCCTCGCCCGGCCCTGCCTTGCCTCGCCCTGCCTTGCCTCGCCCTGCCCTGCCTCCCCCCCCCGCCCCGCCCCGCCCCCCCGGCCCGGGGAGACGGTCGGACCTTAGGTCCAGAATGCGGCGTTGGACGCAGACCACGTGCGCAGCCGCCGAGTCAGGAAGAGTTCCCGTGCTGGACGTGAGCCCGGAAGAGCCTTGTTCGGAACCGTTCCGCCAGACACTTCTCCGTTGACAACTCAAGTATTGATACTCACTGCTACTTCAGAAGGCGTTTGTTATGGGAAGAAAGTGCATACAAAATAGGTATTTAAAGGAAACACACTCACTATACTGATATGTGGTATAAGTTGGCTTTGTTTCGTCATTATTTCATTAATCTCCGTTAGACGTTCGCTTACTTCACTACAGTCCCGAGTGTCAAATCTTTGGAAGTTTTGGTGCTCAATTTCAGTCAGGATGTTTTTCTTTGCCTCCTATCGACGGAGAAATTTGAGAATACCGCTATCGGCTACAATGATTTAAAAACTTAAATATATTGATTTGAAATATGTTTAATTTTAATATTTTGAAACTCAACAATACCTCAAATGGTCTCCGAAAACACTTCAATTAGAACGATGGACGATCTCGGTTAAAAGGGGCGATTTGACGTTCCTTACCTTCAGAAGGAAAGCACGAGAGCGTATGTAAATTGCTAACCAAATAATTCCTCCATCTTATCTCTTGACACTTTCTAATTCTATAGGTAAATGGCGGACGAAATCATCTCGGGTAAGGAAAAGAATTGAGGAAAAGTATATGTAGGGAGGCGAGCTTAAGGAGCTATCGCCGAGCTGTTGTCCAGCATTTCATTGTGCCTTTCCCGTCACGTATGCACTTACATTGATATAACATATTTAAAACTAGAAAAATACCGTTTAGTATAGAAATTAATTTTATGTTATGACGAAAGGAAATTACCCATTTATATACTTTTTTTTTCTTCTTTTGTTGGCGATATCCACCAATAATTAATTTTGTAACCTTTTCCCGTAATTTTTAATGTACTCGTATTTTTGGCTGGTTTCATCGATTTTTAAGATCTTTTTAATGGTACTTACTTTTAATTATATTTACGAGATGCAACAAATGTTCTTCGCAGAAATTCTGAGAAACCTATTCGATTTCTTCGCTCAGAAATTGTAATCTCGGCAGTTGTGAGTACATAATGTAAGGTTCCTGTGGCGCCTCAAGACAGAATTTCCTGGTAAAGAATAGTCCAAACAAAAGTTTAAAAGTTGAGTTCACTTGAACATAGAAGCCTAGATTACATTCGTAACGTATCCAACATTTTGAATTGTTCATGGAACTGATTTTGATCACATTCTTTGTGTCATTTTTCTTTGCTTTGAGGGCATTTTTATAACATCTTATTTTCCTTCTGGTCCGCAATTCACATACCCCGAAGCACGATGGTCCAGGACAGTCCTATGCCCTCCCCCCCTAAAGTTGTCAGTCCTAACATTAAAGACGAGAAAATTTGATGGCTTTTCCATCGCCTGCGAATTGAAAGTTAAATGGTTAATCTCAAGAGCGAAAGTTTGATGAGGTATCATTCAACTTAAGGTAATGACCAAATCAATTCCATTAAATGTAAAATATCGTTGGCGTGATGAATGCAATAAAATATTGTGTTGTTCGTCGAAACTTCTTCCATTCTTACCTTATTATTTCGAGAATATATCAATTATAATTTATTATTTATAACTTGTTAATTAGTATTAATTATATCTTGTTAATTAGCATTAGCTCTTTATTAGTATTAATTCCCTGTAACGACTTGACTCACGACACGTACGACTGTATGCATTAAGTGACCGTAAACGTCTTCAATTTCACTGATAAGTCCCCATCAGCTGCCGCTGAAATTTTCATTCACCAAGACGGAGTCGCTGACAAACTTTTGACTTCTTGAATAACTAACACAAATTTTTTTTTTTAGGAATTTGTATTACAATACAAATTCCTAAAAATTTGTATTACAATTAAGAATTTGTATTACAATTCTGATACATCAGAATTGAACATAATACACAATGCTCGACTAACGACAATTGTCCAACTCCTAATTTCTTCGGATTTTTTAATCTTTTCACTTGAACTATAGGTAATAACATACCCAATAACGTCCTCGAACTGTAGTCAACCTATTTCCTATTAAAGGTTGATTCAGATTGAATTTTCTTGAATAATTTACCATTATTCACAGATATTCAGGTATCCACATCCGACCATATTTTTTTCTCAGTTCCCTATCAGCAAGTTACCGCGACAATAGAAACTGTTAATATTTCGTCACCTACCGACATCTTAAATATTTACAGTTAATTTGGGAGAATAATCCTTGACATCTCCTGACAAGAGTTAATTGAGAGTAAAATTTTAAGAGCCTGCGTACGAGTATGGAGCCACGTATTTACCAAGTTACCTTGCAATTTAATTTAGAAGTTCGAGCAGTTTCGAAACCAAAATCGAGGAAATTTAACATTTTATTATCCGCGGGGAGATGAAAAAGCTTCGTCACCAATCCCTTTACGATAACGCTGACGTATCCTAAAAGCCGCCGGAGAGACGTAAATTCATTTTACGAACTTCTTAAAGAAGTTTCAAGTGGAGCGATTGATTTCTTTTCGTAGTCTGGCGTCGTCAAGATACCAGTTTTAAGACCAGACTCAATTTAATTTTCCTGGAGATGATTTACTCACTTTGCTTGTTATTTGGTTAAATACCATAATGTTGGAAAGGAAAGTGCAGCGATAATTTTTAGCAGCAGTAAAAAAACGTAATTCTGTTATTTTTATGCTCCATAAGAGATTTAAAAAAATCATATAAACACGATTTCTGTCATTGAATTTTAGCGTTGGATAATATTTAGATGTCTTTTCAGCGTTTTGACTTGTAAAATTAATATTGTCTGCCATGAAAATGTAGATATCGATGGTTTTCTCTGCAAAATCTTAGCAAATAACGTTATATCAATTTTTCTTCGGCAGGAGTCAACGTTAATACATAGCTTTCATGCTATATACGTTTCTATTTCCTGCATTACTGTTTTAACTTATAATGTGCAATTATTTTTCTTGTTGATCCCGTCACTCTGAATTCCTTTATACTCAATTGTATCGGGTACTAAGAAGCAATAGTATTTTCTTCGCTCGTTCCTGTTGTATCAATTGGCATTCCCACTAGACGTGGCCAATGGCGCCTAACACACTAAACCAGAGCCTAAGAAGACTCCGCTTTGTAAATCCAATTTCTCATGGCATAACAGGGATTTGAACCCTCATACCAGGAGTTACAACAGAAAGAGTGCGAGTTTAAGGAATTTCGAAACTTTGTAAGGAATACTTTGCAACCGTGTGACTGTCAGTACCGTTTAGTCTTGAGAAGGCCAAACGTGTTCAGAGTAGAAGACTAAGGATAACGGAATGTGTTTTTCAGATGACATTATTCATTTCAAGGAGTTTGAGCTGCGTTTGTGTAGGTGTGCGCGTAATAAACAGTAATAAATGTAATTTTCATACATTTTGTGTTGTAGAATAGATAACCTAGACACTAGAAAGTAGAAATAATATAGAGAAAATTTTATTACAATGCTACAGCATGAACGTTCAGAAGTCACACAACAACGTCACTTTGTTGACAATAATTGACCAAGAATCAGGTAGATAATACATATTTTACTTTAAGTATTCATATGTAAATGATGTCTTTTTATTTAAAAAAATAGTGCAGTTACAAATAATGTCGTAATTCGTTCGTACTTTGATATACAGACGCCATGATAAGTAGGTATCAGTTTAGAGTCAAGTGGATATGAGAATTCCTTAAGATACTCTTCCGTCACGGAACAAAAAGAAAGCTCTCTGCCAAAGGGAGCGTCGTTGGCGCTGCAGGGCGGCGTGCGAGTGGCCGCGGCGGCGGGCGCTGCCAGGGGGGCGGCCGCACAGTGTGAAGGACGGGGGCCCCCTCCCCTCCCCCTCCGCCGGAAGTGCGCTCGCTGCCCCGCGCGGCCTCCTCCCTCGCATCCCCCTCCCACGCCCACGCCATTATCCGAGCAAATGACTGTTTGGCGAGAGGTGTGGCTCGCCCAGGTCGACCCTAATTGAGGAACCGTGGGGTGGGTTGAAGAAGAGTGCTACTCATTTTTCCGACGAGCTGCGTAATTAATAGTGGATTGCTCTAATGTCGTTTGAATTTTGTGAATAATGAGATTGTATTGTATTATTGTATCATTTGTTCCAGCAATGTTTTATTGCAAGACAGTTTACGTAATTAGTAATCATCAATATTATTTGTCATCGGCTTGTCCCATTTTTTTCACAAAAATTAAATTAATTAACAATGGCTAATTTATATTAACTCGTTTCGTCATCACCAATAGTATTAAAGTCATTGTACATTGTACTTAGGGAAAATGTTGGTGAAAATATTACTTACATTTTTTTTTCAGAGAACTAAGTGAAAAGTATACAGCGCCTCTACGTCATTTTAGATCGCAATTAAGAACAATTGTCTCTTTTAAGTTCGTTTGTAGGAAAGGTAACTGTATATTATAATTTCGACTTATATATTTGTGGGTGATACGTAGGGATGGCATTTGGTTAATAGTTCCGGGTCTTGCTTTACTTATTTAATGTACTCTAATATCCTCAACTTCCACGAACATTCCAAATGTCACCAATAAACATGGACGACTAAGCCGTTTCTGATACCTTAGAAACGAGGAGTATCTCCCTCACAACTGTTTGTACTCGTTCCCGAATCAGAAAACAGTCGCCCCACCAACCAAAGCATTGCGCTCTAAAGGGTAATCCAGGGCCGAGCTGTCCGCGGCGCAAAGGCTGTCGAGGGATGCGCTCGTCGGCCGCCGCCTGCGTCGGAAGGAGCGCTCTTAACAGCGGAGCCGCGCCAAGCGGGGGCGGGGGCCCCATTGACGTCTCCGCCAGAGGAACCCCTGCGACGAAGTGATCTATCAGAGCGCCCCCTCGCGCCGGGCGGCAGGCCTCCTGGAGCTGCCTTCATTGCTCGCGCCGCCGTCTCGCTCGCAGGGCGGCAAAGCGAGAGCGGAAGCGCGGCGGGAGCGGCGTTTTCAATTGCTGCGTAGTCGACGCTGGCGCAACCTCAGTCGCTCGTGTAGTCACTTACCAATCTGCGGCTCTGTTGGGGTTGCCGCCTCTCTCCATTGCCTCGTGTTCTCATGTTTTTGCTGCTCCCCTAGTTCTCGGAATTATTTCATTTTCATCCATCTCCTGCTGACTCGCCTTCTCACTTCTTTTTCGTTCTCTTTTTTTTCTTTCCCATCTTCGTGCTGTTCTTTCTTTTCATTCCTCCATTTGCGCCTGGCTCCTGGTCGACGGATGTGTCTTGCTCCCCCCCCCTCGATTCCAGTGGGAAAGCGAACGGGAAACCTAGCGGGCCAGACGTTCAATCTCTGTTGAGGGCGATTTGTTGCTGTCCTATTCAATGGGGAGAATCCTTTCGTTCGACTTTACATAGCTGTGCATACCCGACTGAAGCCACGCCAACTCAATTAGTGATGCTCCTCGCTTTCTTTCCTTCTCATTTCTTAACTTTTCTTCTCTTTCATATCTTCCTCTTTTTTCCTGCTTCCTTTTTTTTTTTCATTCGCCCCTTTTTTCTTTTTTCCTACCTAATTTTCTTTGAAATTAAACCACTTAAATATCTCTTCCATCAGCTCCTTTGACATTGTCCATATTTTTTCTGTACCATTATCCGCTGTCTGTTTATTGACTTACTCGTATACGGGCTTACGTAGCGAACTGTTGGCGCCGTTTTTTCCTTCGCACTTACTTCACAGCGTCACCCGCGCTGCCTCCACATCGGTCGCCCCGAGCGTCGTTCCCGCCGCCGCCGCCGCCGCCGCGCCGCCCCTTCCTGGCAGCGGCGTCGCGCCCTCAATGGCGGCGATTATCACTTCCTTCGTGCCCCGCCCAATCCTGCCCCGCCCCGAGCCTGACCGTTCTGCGTGTGGTGGCCGGAGCCCCAGCTCCCTCCTTGCAATCTCGCTGCGACGTTTTATAATGTCCAATAACTATGGATCTACGGTTCAGATGTAATATAGGGGCATTACTCCAAGGGACTATTTGACAGGTCGGGAAACAAATGAACGTCATGCAAGGCAATGCTATTCCAAGAGATAGTGAGGAATACATTTTTAAAATGAGCCAACTATAAACGAAAGCATTGACAAAATGAGTGTATGGACGTAACTTGCAGTTTTATTGCCAGCGATGGCCAAGCAATAGCTGTCAAAGCGGTCCCATCTTATAGTAATCTGTGTACCACGACTACTTGGGTTCCGGCTGATTTGGCTCAGAGGCAGCATTACCGTTGTCTCTGCAGCAATTTCATAAAGACTATGGAAGATTTTCGACTCTAGATATATAGACAGGTTCATTTCAGCCGCTGTCTGGAGGAGAATTCTCGCGGCCTTCTGCTCTGATCGGAAGTTTTCACTGGTTTCTCCGATCAATCCCAGGCGAATGTCGGAGCACTGCCCTAACACCGCGGGCGATCTTTTCTTCCTCTTCCTTGTCCTCTCCTCTTACACTCTCTCTCTCTCTCTCTCTCACACACACACACACACATACAGCGTAACTCTAAATTACTACACACATCGGGAGACCAGTCTAGATGTTAGAGGTTGCCCCAACTGTCCCTTCTGGGTACCGGCGTCGGATCTCACCATACGGAGGCACCCCGCCATCTCCCGGGATATAACATTCACTTCACTAACGGGACTAATGACCAAAATAGGTGATGTACCCAGAAACATCAATCAATCAATGACGATTGCTTCGGACATATATATGCATG
This sequence comes from Teleogryllus oceanicus, assembly GCA_964035755.1. NCBI lineage: Eukaryota > Metazoa > Arthropoda > Insecta > Orthoptera > Gryllidae > Teleogryllus > Teleogryllus oceanicus. The sequence goes on from CAXIVR010000006.1 coordinate 51,056,711, forward strand.
ATAACGTCTACTTTTATGAGCAACTGTTTTTTGACAGTACAATAGGTATGTGTAGTAGAAAAAATCATTGTTTCAATTGAGATAGCTTTTTTCCGTATTGGAGATTGTTCGAGATGTAGGTAACGTGTAATGACTTGCAGACAAATGGTCACTGATTGTTGATAATATCCGTGTCTCTTAAATCTCAAACATTGGAGAATCCGACAGCCATTCTATTCATGGCCCCGATTCGGAATGATTCTCATTTCCAGCCACAGCACATACTACGGTCTGCATTCGATTCACGTAGCATTTAAAAGGCTGTTTGTTTGCGCGCTGGCGGAGTTGAGCCATCAGGTCGCGGTCGAGTGGAGCAGCGCTATGGCGCGGCGGGGCGCGGATTTAATCCCGGACGCCCTGGCAGCCGGAATAGCTCGACTGCGCCTTACATGCGCTTTTGAGTCAATTCCCTTTCGCATCGCCTACCTGAGGGGCGTAGCCCGAATGCATCCAAGCCGGTGTTTCGGGAGAGAAATAACTAAAATATAATTATTTTGTTTCTGGGTGTTTAAAGAGGAGACCATAGCCCTCTTCTTGGATTAGTACACAGTGTACGTAGAAATCAGTTTCAGTAAATTAATGATATTCAAACTAATTATTAAATTCAAGAAAGTTAAATTTAAAAACGTTCCATGCTTTACTTATAACAGTATGACAAAGTGAACAACATTAAAAGACCATTAGTTATTTTCGTTTTAGTGTGCTTCGAATTAGTTTCTGCGTTCTTCGAAGCACTGATACCTTCTACCAGATTGGCAAAGCGAACGGGATCCAATTGGGCTGTGCCTTTTGGGGATTAAACGGCGTGGGAAAAGTAGACAGCGGAATGCAATCGGAATAAGTACCCTGAGAGCATTTTAGTCTCCCCCACTGCAACGCCAGCTGAGTAATCCGGACTTATTCAGCATTAACAAATTCGAAAATTCGTTAAAACTTCACCAAGCCAGCCAGGTGGAGGCTGTTGACATCAAAATTGGTGGTTCAAACGAAACAACCCCTAAAAAAAAAGAAAGTTGGCGGGATGGCTCTGTTGTCTCTTGTCAACAACCCACCTGTCCGCAAGATACTGCGGGTCGTTTCTCTCTGCCACATAAGCTTGAAAGCAGCTAAGAACGCTTCCGCGATTTGACAGAGAGTTTGATCACCTGTCGTAAGACAGGTGTGTCTTACCTAGTCAGGGAGAATACAAAGCGACAATTTTTCGAAATTTTTTGAAAGCTGAAGAACAATACTTCGGGGTTCAATTCCAAGTCGATTGAAGTGGAATTTGCGATGGAGAAGTGTTCACAATAGGTTTTTTCTGTGACTCATTCCACCATTCCTCAGTTACCAATTCTTTGTTTTATAATCACCCTCGATCAATCTCAAATATTCCAGGGTAGGCGGTAAGACGATAAAATGGGTTTCAGAAGTTAAACCGACTTTGTGATTGTAGTTGATTATAATTGCAGTGATTCGAATATATTCCCATTTTTTTCTAGGGATTTTTATCCAGCCGACAGCCTGTTACCCTTCAAGTCCGGACTGGACGCATATTCAACCAAACATTACCCAAACCAATACACTTGCGGGCTCCTCTCATCTGGGGTCAGCAGAACGCGCGGACCTCCACGACAACACACACACACACGAGAGACAAGAGACAAACAACCCTAGGCAGAACTCGAATCCGCGACACTTCGGACCCAAGCGTTGAGTCGGTACACTCTCTTAACCACCTCGATCATCCATGTCGGCTATTCCCAAATTAAGACTAGCAATAACATTTAATCTAAGTCTAAACAAATGCCATTTTCACAATCTTTTGTCTCGTACATACTTGTAAATCCGCACCTGGTGCATTCACTTCACTTGTCATTTACAAGGCCGTTCGTGTGCGGGATCAGGGTACGATATCGATGCCAATGTTTTAAAACACCGGTGTTTCGAACTGGATGTTTTTACGTTTTCGATGTCCTATTTGAACATCGATGATGGGTTGACCATTGTCCTGTCAATGATGTCGCTCCGCCGTGTCGGTCGAGTGCCCGAGCGCTGTGTCGCCTCCGCGGAGTGGCCGGTGCGGGCGGGCGCGCGCGAGAGAGTGGGCGTTGACCCAATGACTGAGCGGAGCGAGCCGAGTCGAGTCGCGTCCCGTCGCTTCCGCGCGCGTTGAACGCGGCGACCCGTTCCACTTGGAGCGCGCGGAAAGCGATCCGACCGGCTCCCGCGCGTCCTTCCGCCCCGCCCCGCCCCGCCCGCCCCGCCCCGCCCAACCCCGCGCTTGCGGAAAGAGCGGCACTTCCTCTCAATTACGCTGACGACTCGACGGGGCACGGAGCAGTCAGGCCCGCGCGCTAGGCAACTGTGCACGCGGCTGACGTCACAGAGACGGCTAGGCTGCATGCCACTTCAACAACATAGACTTGCTAGCTTTTCGACAGGCAGCATCGAAAAAAAATCACAATTCATGAAAGAAAGCACACCAGAAAGCCAAATCAGCCAAAACACATTTCTGGGCGATTGCAATCCCTAGCCTGCAGTACGCTACCTGATGTTTTCTGAACAGCTGTAGTATGCCTCGATGGCTATACTGCACATGCGTGTCTCGCTCTACGCGTCCGCAATTCAGTCCCGAAATTCCTCATCAGTTCAGAATTTTTCGGACGAAAGATACATGGAGATGGATACGTGTAAGTATGTCGCTGGGTTTCTCTACCTTATCTGACATTGTGCTGTTTCAGGATTCATGTTCAAATTGTTTAGATAAACTGTTAAATATGGTTGTTTATTAAATTACGTCTACAGCCAAAGATGTTTTATAAATATTATACCTTGTGATACTTAAAAAAATTCTAATGAGAAACATTGATTAAACTCATCCAGTCCTGAAATATCTCATGGACAATATTTTTGAATTGATATATTGTTTACATTTCTTTCGTGTTATCTTAGTAGAATCCCTCATATTTAGGTTGATAAAATAAATTATCGATGATGAGAAATACAGTTTCTTTACATAAATATTATTACCCTTACCATGATTGTTTTTGTTGTTGTTATTGTTATTATTATTATTGTTGTTGTTATTGGATTATATGTCAGGGACCAGCCGCAGGATTCGAACATGCAGCCTCCTTGCCGCAGACAGCTGCCGCAACCATCTGCGCCATGAGACCGACTCATTGTTCATAATAATAATGATAATAATAATGATAACATAATGATAATAATAATAATAATAATAATAATAATATTTGCAGGATATAAATTACAGTTCATAATGCACATATGTATATCTTCCGGGGCTTGGTTGTATGCTGGTGACCTGCCGCCGCCTTCCGTCCCTTCCCCACCCTTCTCATGGTAACGACCGACAGAGTACAGAGTTGCGTAGCCACTGTACGGATGTAAAATTGTACTTGCAACAACGACACAGAATAAACTACTTCAACAAATAAATATGTTAATTTCCACTTACCAAACCCCATGTACCAGCCTTCAGCTCTTGTCGTAGGGAAGAATTCTCCAGATTTATCATCCGGAATGTGTTATCAAAGTTACACTCTCAAACTACCGTATGCAATATTCGCAGTGATTGTGAAAAACTTTCGGACGTGTACGGTCGCTCAAAAGCTCAATTTTTCATTGTTTCCGTATCACAATATTCAGTACGCATACGTTCAATACGATTCCATGGGGTCTTAAGTATTCCGACTCACTGCTGCAAGTTCGTCCGATGGGCCTTAGTATTTGAGCTAAGTATCTTTGTTCTAAGTATCTAAGTATATTCTGTTCAATCAACGAAGTTTTTGGTTCAATGCCAACTTTATTTTTTAGTATTTTTTTTTTATCATAATCGCAAGATCTACCTGCTTACATGCTGACAATCAAAACTACAATATGTACTTATGGTGATATTGATGATGATTGTCAGGCCAGCGATTAGAACTTAACTGGAGATGCTGTTTTCAATTGTCAATACAAACAATTTTTGTACGATAAATATTTCGCTGATGACTTCGACAATGAACAGAGGTATGTTAATTTATGCATTTACTTAACTCTAATTTAATCATAACCATCGAAATCGAAAGACATTAGAAAATGAATTAATTCCAAAAATTTAACTTAAGATACCCGATATATTCACTTAAGCATAATGGACCAAGGGATTGGTTTGTTTATATTTTTAAGAATAAAATCAACAATAAACGACTAAAATCTATTCTGGTTTATCGAGCTAATGAGAAAGAATGATTTGTTTGCACATATTTAAAAAAGTATGATATGTTGTAACCCCATAACATTAAATATTATTTGTTATTGCAGGTAGTGTACTTTTTGAGAACGATTTCCCTTATAATCTCTAGTTATGAACCAGTTTGTTTACATGTGTTTTGAATTATTGTGGGCGAACGTTGAAAGCACGCAGCCGGATATGTAGAGGCTGTGAAAGAGTGCGGCGTCAGCTGGAAAAGCAACCAGACTCACTGCGTCGGCAGTCGGAGGAACGCGCTCTGACGTAAGAGGGCGTGGAAGGGGGCGCGGCGGGTGGCGACGAGGGGAGGGGGCAAATAAACGCGCGTGTCACTGAGATCCTGGTGGTAATGCAGCTTCAGTCGTGTTGTAAAAGCCGCTCGCTTCCAACTGTTTAGCCATCACGGCTAAACAAAATAATAGCTACCGAGCTTTTTCACGTGCTTTATCTGAGACGGGAACCGTTAAAAATAAATTATTACCATTATTACTTGTATATAATCACCACCAGTATCACATGTAATATGGTCAGGAAAAATTGCGGTTTTGAACCATTTATAAAACGCCGTACAAAAATACGTAAATGTGCTACTGCTGAATAGGGAATTATTTCCTAAGGGTGCATCAAACTCATTAAATACGAAATATGCAGAAGTTTATAGATTACTCTATGATGAAATCAGTAGGCATGCAGTTCGCCACACACGTATTATTGTGCGTATCTCATACATGGTGTGATCTTGGTCCTTAATCCCCGATTTTCGTGTTTTTTCATTGGAATCAAGTTCTATTTCCTTAACTGTAATCTACAAAATGGTACTTTTCTGGATCTACTAATCCTTCGAATTCTCTTCTTAAATCTAATATTTTGCAGTTGTCTTTTGAGTCCTTCGATGCCGTTGACCGATGGTCAGAAACTGCAGAATCTCTTTGTAATATTAAATTGACTACTTGATATTCATGTAATTTTATTATAAGGCACTTTTTTATTCATAATAAATATTTCGCAAAGCTTGCTCACTGAGAGTACCGGGATTGTATGATGTAACGCACAGTTCAGGGCCTGGCGGTTGGAATTTAGGTTCAGTATGAAGCTACATGTTGACTTTTAAAACAATGATTTACGAAATGAGGAATCTCCTTACGGATAGAACCGATATTTATTATTTGGCGGTAAATATATAATTTATATTAAATATAAAATAATACATGAGAATTGATTGATATATAAGTTTAGAAAATAAAAATAACCTTGTTATTTTCAGTTGTTATACCATACGAGTGGCTTACAGCAGCAAAAATGGTCCCCAAGAACAACAAATAAATTACTCTCGAATAAATACAATAAAGTAAATTTTAACAAAAAAACTCATCAAGAATCTTGCAATAACATAGTATATTACATAGTCAATTCAACAGTTCTTTCCGCATGAACAGTATCAAAAAAAGTTGCTGTTCCATAACACATGTGAGTAGCAAATATTTAAAGGCGGTCGGGCTCTTTCTTGGAGCATTTGCGTCGCATGTCGTCAGATGCGTCGTAAGCAGGGTCACGCGGAGTATGAGAATCCATTCGGTACGCACAGGACGGAAAGACGGGCATTAACACAAATAAATATTTGCATTTTTCAGTCAAAATCTAAGTTAAATTGTTTTTGTTTTTTTATTTTTTCGGGTGATTTTTTTAGGATTGTTAGATGAAAGAGAACATTTTCAGAGGCTTATAAAAGTATATTACTTGTTGAGAAAATTTGTCATGAGGAAATAAGAGAACTGACCAATTCATATGAGGCTGACTTCAATATTTTCTTGCTTTAGTAAAGAGTAAAATTAAAAATCTTATTAGGAAACGAATTTAAAAAACACTGGAAAACAGGTAATATGCAAAATTTGTCCCTGGAAATTAGTAGTGTACATACTGCATAGTGTATCCACGAGATTATTTTGTTCTGTCCTTCCGTTATTTCAAAGACAGTACATTTCTTTTCACAAACCGGGAGCGGTAGCTCAGTGCATCAACTGATGTCACTGCAGCGCGTCTCACCTTGAGGTCAGTCGAGTCGAGTCCTGACGGCGACAGGATTTTCGACACTAGCTTTTCAGCTAAGTCGAATTCAGTCGCTCCCTGGAGGAGAATTCTACGGCCGGCTGCTCTGATCGGTAGTTTTCCGTGGTTTCTCCGATCAACACCAGGCGAATCCGGAGCAGTTCTCTACAAACGGACCACGGACCGCGCGCGATCTGTCCTTCCTCTTCCTTGTCCTATCCTCTCCCCCTTACATACACACTTACACTAACATGCACTACACTACCACATACACCACCGGGAGACAGGTCGGGAGCTTAGAGCTTCTCCCGGTTGGGGCGGTGCCCCGCTGGTGGGAGAGTCTTGGCTAGGAGGAAACCCCACTAGTCGATCGGTGTAGTAGGTCGGTGCCGGATCTCACCATTCGGCAGGGGAAGATCACCGCCATCTCCCGAAAAAATGCACCACGCTTACGGGACTAATGACCTAAGCAGTTGATGCGCTCGAAAATACGAAAAAATCAATCAATCAATCAATCGTTTCACAGTACATCATTCCGTTTCGTAATTCGCGCTTCCCCGCGGTCAGAGCCACTGAGTTGTGGTCTCATTTGCGATAACGACGTTTCCTTGACCTTGCTGGTCCAGAACGACTCCGAGGCCCACTCGACCTGCTTTCCAACGAGTTTGGGGCGCTTCCGGTGATCAGGCGACTGGGAGGGGGTGCCGGAATTCGCCTCTTCGTTTGAAGAGGCCCAGCAATTATTTCTGCCGCATGAAGAGCAGACCCTCATTGAAATCGGGTTAGAGCTCGGTGAAAGGTAACTCGTCCTTTGCTGAAATGCATCACTTATGACCGACATTGTATTAAATAATTTTCATCTAGAAAATATTCTGATTTTTCTTCCTCAAAAATATATATTTCAAAGATAATTTGTAAAAGATAATTAATATGGTACGGTATTTACAAGCATTTTTCCCATTTTCGATCATAAAAACCTCACCGAGCAAGCCTTAAAATGAGTTTGGAGTAGCTGGACCTCTACAGAAGAAATTGATTACTAAACTTCACTGTACAGAACTAGTTTTATACGAATTCTGACGTATGTATTAGTTTATATTCTCGTATTTTTTCTTCCAAGGCGCCTGTACGCGCGTCAACAGGTACTGCACATCAATGATGGAACGGGGATGGGGGAAGGTAGGGGACCGTGCGTTGTGACTGACCAGACTCGATTGAAAACGAGTACCTCACATTAATTGCATCACATTGCAAATGATTTTTCCCTTAAGTCCGAGAGGGCGGGATGATGTGAATTAGTTCCGAATTCTGGGTCCCTGGCGTCTTGGTGTCTGCTACTCTCTGGGAGCACAGGTCTATACAAAATATTTGATAATATCGATTGAGTTACGCTTGAAATATTAGCAAGCACGTGGCTGCGATTGCTTTTTCGCAGACATCCGTTCATCCTTGATTCCGAGAAAGCCTATTCCGAGAGGCAGGGACTAAATTTGACAATATAATTCACTGCGAAGGCGCGCATGTCTTAGTGTAGTAAAATGCTTCCGCTTTTCTTCACAGGACGATTCCGGGAACATATTGTATTTGCACCCATGTCTGAGATGTTCCATTTCGGCACGTAAATATATTGAAGTGTAATGATTTATGTAGTAATAGATCAAATATGTAAAATTAAAAAAAATGGCAATTCACTCCGACTGTCGTCCAAACTCTAGATGCTCATAGTTCATGTAGCCCCTATAAGAATGTGTTTACGTGAAAATCCGTTCCTAGTATTTAGCGATTATGATGTGAATTACTTACATTTTAAGACAATTGTAATAGTTATATTGCGTTGTTTTTTTCTTACATACCTTGAACAAAGTGTAAATGATGATTGCCTTGTAAAACTCAAGTTGTAATTTCAATGAAATTTCCTACTTTTGTAAGTACATGAAATGAAATAATCAGGTGAATTCAGTGTTTTTCATTGGTACAAACTATTAATCAATGAATTAATTTTTCTGCGTATTTTTTTTAGTTTCAATAAAGGAGTAATGCACTTTTTACTGCATTATTGCGTAGTAATTACACTGAAGCATTTTAACTGCGAATACTCCAATACTTTAAAGTATCATCAATTTTAATACAATCGCTCTTTACATTCACGTGCGTATGACTATGGGCGCACGTTCAAAGACGCAATCGAGTTATTGGCTTTAACAGATTGAATGGCGGTTACAGAGATTTAACATTAACGTATTTTTTTAAAATAATCCTTTTCTGTAAAAAATTGCTGATCTTGCCTTTCAATTGCCTTTTCATTGAAACTTCTGTTTTATCGTTACTATGTTTGAGACACAGTTTCCTGTTCACATTAACACTTCTCGATACTCCCTTGTAACATTTACGCGAAAAAGAAAATCACGTACAGTACTTGGAAGACCTGAGGGAACAAGTGAATTCAAAACCGCAGAGGGGTTTTGCTTCTGCCTGGCGAGAGCGCCGTTAGTCGTTGCAGTGCCTGTTTTCTGCGCATTCATTGCCATAATTGTCCGTCGTTCTTCTTATCTGAGTTGTTGCATTAACTACCAGGCACTACTGGCGACCACAATTTTTCAGTTTTAAATATGGTTGTTCATAACATGATTATGAACATACTGTCCCGGAAAAATGATGTTTTCAATTAAGCTAGTCATTGTTATGAGAAAGGGAAAAGCTGATTTTGAAATAGTGATCGCTGCTTCAACAAAACGGTCTCATTCGTAAGGGTCGTCTAGGCACAATATGCATTTCATGCATCATTTACGCAGTTTTAAGTTCTAATAGTATCATAAGATTTTAGAGTTTCTCTCTTGCCGCTCCAGGGTCATAAGAAACTGTATGTATTTACATGAAAGTAGCAGAAATACGTGAGTACATCGAATATGAGGTAGTGAATTGGAGAAAATGATATCTAGTTATGTTGGCAGACTATCACTGGTCACTCGGGATAGATGTTCCTCCGTCGAAGAACTGTCTGAAATCTGAGTCAGATAAATTTCAGTTAATTAAAAATCATTCCAGCCATGATACAAAACATAATTGCCAGAAATATTATCTTGCGGTTGTATAAAACCGATGAGAAACGGAAAAGATCTACAAAGAGATCTGAAATCAGCACATGTAATAGAATGAAACTGTGAGAGTACGAGAATAAGATCCGTCAAGACTGAATTTTCAGGACTTCGGAGTGTAGGGAACCGAAATTCTACTGCAAAATCAAATTATGTAATTACTATTGAATAAAAGTGTTGAGATTCAATGATTGATATGATGAAAATACCATAAAAACTTTGTAGCTTTTACTATTTAGTCTCTAAATATCGAACAGCCAAAGCGGCATTTGCGTATGGATTTATGAATGGATGATAATAATTTAACGTATAAGCGTAATATTAGCTGATGAAGGACTTAGTACATGAATGAGAGCCTCCCCACAGTGACAACAACTTACGATCTGAGAACGATACGATCGCTGTGAGTGCAAGAATGTGCAAGTCTCGTGAGTGTAGTTCGTGACGTCGACGGAGCTGCGCGGCGCCACAGACGACTTTCTCTCGGCAAGGCGAACCACGACGCACAGTGGTTCAGGTTGCGCGCGAAGCAGATGGCAATTCGCTTACGCGGTTCGCGTTAACACGCTTCTTACATCGTCACCTTCATTCGTGCGGATCCACTGCGGTCTAGAGTGGAACAACGGTTCCAGATGAACGTAAAGCCACAACCCTGGAATCTATTGGGTATTATTTCGATTTGGTCCTATATTCAATCTTTGAGAAAAGGAGAAAGCTCTCCATTTGATTGAGCGTATGCTTGAAGCTTTGTTATCTGAGAAAACGCCACGTATCGGCTGTCCGTTAATACACTCCAAGGAAATGTGGTCTAAAGCACGTTTACTTTGAGAAGGCCACTTCTCCGAATGAACACGACTTCGCAATTACATTTTTTGTATTGGTTATATACAATTCCGAAGGACGTCGCCCGCTATAGTATTCAGTCTAGGCTAGTCAATCTGTCTTGTTAGATACAGAGTTACTTGTAATATTCATGGAAACATGTCGCTTAATCGTGCACTGTAATGTTTGCGAAGATGAGCTGCTCCGAACTAAAAGATCTAATAAGAGTGTGAAACATTGGTGGTCGGTTATCGAGGATTGTTACTTGAAGCAAAAGTCATGATTTTTTTTTCGAAATGAAAAGATTTATCTTTAAAGATATTTAATTATTGATCTGCTGGTGATGTGTGTACGCTAACGCAAAGGTAATCTAGGAAGTGCACGAGTTGACTCAGGGGAAACGTGTAGTAAAAACAAGTAGCAATGAACGAATGCAGCTCCGAAACTGCATGTTTGAACTTGCATTGATACATACATTTATTCCGGAAACATCGTAATTTTAGCTTTGTTAATTCAAGTACGATACTCACTGTTTTTCAAAAGTGCAGGATCCACTTGCAAAAGTTTTTGTACAGCCCTCGACTCGCCCATGCCTTATTAATAGACCTGATTTCTGGATCTGTGTTTTATTTGGAAAGAAAATCCCTGAGTTAGTATTCCGGATGGTGGTACCCCCAAAATCCCTGAAAATTTTAAAGCGGCACTCGGTGAGGTGAAGATAGAATCATTGGCCCTGTGAATGCTGCTGTTGCTGAAGGGCACCTCAGCCTGAGTTCTTTCTCGGGGCGAATACAGCTTGCGGTCAACGTTTTCTGAGCCATTACCTCCCTCCCCATGAAAGGTCTAGCCCTGCTGCATCCCGTTCCGTTTTCCACCTTAGAGTAAGGATTGATTTCTATGTGTACCGTGATCTGCGTAGTATCGATTATATTGGATCCACTTCTGTCAGTTTTCAAGAAACATTTGCACGTCGTATTGGAACACTGCCAGCGTTCAAAAACACACTTAGAAGTTTTTGGAAATAAAACTTAAAATCCAGCATCTTTTGCTCTACCTCGCTGACTTAACATACACAATTTCGAAGATTCTGTAATGTTCAACTGTGTTTGAGGTTTTCTCCGAACTGGTGCGAGAACATCTACTTATGAATTAAAACAAAACAATACATTTTACTTATTCCGAAACACCGGATAAATGAAATGGGATGTAGTAGGGCTACGCTTTCTTCGGTAACGAAAACTGCCCTCGGAATGCAGTCGGGCTATGCCTCCTTGTCTTGCCCTATGGCTCGACAGCCCGTTACGGGCCTTGGCTGACCAGCGGTGACCCAACCTCTCGGCCATGGGATAAAGGGATTATGTTGGTTAGCACAAAGACCTCCCTTCACCGTGTATTCTGGTCCTCATAACCTTAGGGTGAGCTTTCTCACTGTCACACAGCAATAGATACTAGGACAATTGTAAGGAAAGTGCACAGTTATTATTTTGGCCCGGCCAGGAATCGAACCTGTTGTTGCGTCGTGCAAAACGAGCACGCTAATCAACGACCCACTGAGGGCCTCTATGTCTTCTTAGGTAACGAAAATTGTCGTGGGATGCAGACGGGCTGTGCCGTCTCAGGCAACGGAAGTCCCCACTGGATGCAATCGGGATTTGCCATCTTATATAACGAAACGTGACCGCGTGATGCAGTCGAGCTATACCTTTCTATGTCACGTAAAAATCCCCTCGGGGTGCAGTCTGACTAGATATTTTTATGTAACAAAAAATGGCTGCGGGATGCAGTCGGGCTATTCCCATTTCCCGAGCGGCCCACTGTGCGGCGGAGCGCGGCGCGGCGCCCGCGGCGGATTCGCGTGAGCGGGCGGCGGCGGCGGCGCGGGCGCACATGTGGCCGCCTGGGAACGTGGATGCGTGGTGCACATGTGCGTAATGCGAGCCGCTAACGTCTGTCTGTGCACATGGCGTACGCAGAGGCTGCCCGGTGGTTGGTGGTGGGTCCGGGGTTGGGGCCGTTGAGGCTGCGGAGTAGATGCTCCATTTGTCAAGTGGACGAGTGAATTGAGAAACCAGTTTTTGTTGGGGCTTCGATGAAACTCTGCTTCCGTTCTCGCCAGTTTATGCTCCGTGTCGGAGTACGTAGTTTCTAGATGTGCTGCTTATTCATTGCGTTCTTGGTTTTTCGTCTCTCTCATGTGAGACATCCGTTTCTCGTCTGCATTTTCAATAGTATTCTTTTTGTGTTATTTTTTTTTGAATTCCTTATATTTTTTTACATATTTCATCACAATTTCGAATTCTTTTTTTTCTCTGTAATTTTTCTTTTTTTATTTTTTACCTAAATCAAATACTTATGTATGGAGTTATTCCACTTAGTAATTTCTTTTTGCAGCTTCATATTCGTATGTTTTCGTACTTCTTTAATACTTCAACAAACGACATAGTTTATTTTTATTTGTAGAGATAGCCATCTTACACTACCTCCGTAACTTTGGATACAGATATATTAGTATATCAGTGTGTATTTGATAGTTTATAAGAATGATTCCTTTTCTTAATTTAATTATCAATAAATAACCAATTCCACGAATAATATGCTTCTCTTTTATTTACAATGATCGTATTTAAATGTACGTTACGTCGGGGGTCAGACGCAGCCAGAGCGCATCTGCAGCCGGCTACTCAAAAGGCGGCGGGGAGAGCCGCGTTTATTTTGCAGCCGCCGCGTGTGGATGAACTTGACCGCAGCTGTTGCTTCTTCCCGACTGACGTCCACGGGCCACACCGAACCACTTTCGAACAAACTTCTCAAGCAAACAGTGCAAGAGGGAGGTTCTTTTCGTTGGAGTTCACACCACTGGCTCTGATTTCACCAATTCTACGAATGAATCTACAGACAGAGAACCCTTTAGTTTGTTCGTTTCCCCAGTCAATTGAAAAGGAAGGCAATCGTACATATTAGAAGACTTGTTATTGTTTATTAACAGAATTTTTAAGTATAAATTATCGCAATTCAATGAAAACAGCTGCTGTAAAACTACACAAAGTGGTTTTCAAGAATTTTACAAGACTCGTTCACGATCATGTCTTCATGAATACTGCCGCAATTAAGTACACGTTTCAAGAACTAAACCCACACTCCCAAGAATATCAAATATGTTGCATAACCGAACCTGTAAATAGCAAATATTTATTGGCGAGCTACCTATTCCTTGGAGCCGTGCTGTCACATATCGGCAGCTGTATCATAAGAAGTGACGCACTAATTATAATTCAGTATGTACGCGCAGTATGAGAATAGGCGGAGTGACAAAATATTTGTATTTTTGAGACTAAATCACCGTTTCATTGCTTTTCGATTTTCCTCGCGACTTAAGAGGATCTAACGGAACCAAAATCCTCTCACATGGCCGGAGGCTGCATAGTTTGCTTTCGATTTGTGAGCGCATTGGAAATGAATAATCTAGATGAGAGCAAAGTATCTCGGGAAGGGAAGGCGGTCACGCCTCGCCTGATGCCTACAAGATCAGGCACCACAACATGCACTGACAGTGCTGTAACCAAGAAAACTTACGAAGGCTAGGAAAGTTAACACCTGTACATTTTTCTGTGGGATCTAGTTCCAGGCGTGTCGTTCTAGAGTTGTTGTCACTTTATCACCTCTACCAGCACCGTCGCCATCTGTGACTACGCACCCACATCCGCCACCGCACCCAATTAACACCTCTAGCTCTGCTGACACCACACCACGTTCAATTTCCTCCAGTATTAGCAGACTCCACCAGCATTACAACAATTGTCAAAAAAAGTGCCAATGCCAACACATGCAGCTCTGCCTCCACCATCCACACAATTCTCAGTAGGAAAACAACAGCTATCTGTATTGTCATCACCATGAATGCTATCACCAAATCCAACCAATAGTTACCTCCATTCGCAGCCAAAACAACACGAACACCTCCGCCAGTGCCAACGACGACGCTGAAGTAACTTTTATTACACTTGCTCCCCCCTTTTTCCTTATTCTATTGTGTCAAGTGCCGATACCAGAATCAGTCATTACTTCCGTAGCCACTGACAGTGGCTGCGCCTTCTCTTGAATCACATCACCAGCGCGACAATAATAAACAATTCTCGGCTTCCTCCGACTTTAACTGATCTGCCACATCCACTGCCCCCTCCACCTCCATCTCCACCTCCGTCCACCTCTTGCACCTTCACCTTCCTTCCCCGTGCCGTAATGGGCGGGCTCGTGTTTCGTCGCGTCGGCGGGCGCGCAGGAAGGCAGGCGGATGCCACGCCCCGCGGGTCCTGTTACCCAACCTGCCTCGCCCCCCCCCTGTCCATCGATATGCGACAGGCGCCCCCCGCGTGCGCTCTTCCGCGTTCTCAGCCGCGCGACGACACGCCCCTCCACGCCATCCACGGGCAGGCGCGGTTTGCGCACGTTATAAAAATGTCTCTGCCGCATTATTCCCGTAAGTTGTTCCACCGTGGGAACAATGCCTCGGCGGCAGATTTATTACCAAGACAAGCAAGGCTTGCAACCCTCGCTTAAACGGTGATGGGATCCTTTAGTATTGAGACGCAGACATGATTTTTTTTTTTTTTTTTTCAGAAAAAATGTGAGATTTTTGATGGGTGGAGTGTCTTAAATTCTTGTAGGTAGTACTTCTAGTCATTGAAGTGAATTGTTGTATTCCAATTTGAATGCAAACTGGAAACACTTTAATTCGTTGTTAAAGCAAAAAAATGAGTTTCGTATTTGCATTCCCATCTGTATTATATTGATAATTTTGGTGCCAACGTCCTGCAACAAATGTGGAATTCACTATGTGCTTACGTTTATTTTACTCTCTCTCCCTCTCTGTATCTCTCTTCTCTCTCTCCCTCTCTCCTCTCTCTCTCTCTCTCTCTCTCTCTCTCTCTCTCTCTCTCTCTCTCTCTTTAGAGTTGCTTGTTTATTAATGTTTATTCTTTGCACTGTAGCGGACCTATATGATGATGCGAACAGTTCTGAGCCCTGGTCGTACACTGTGCATAATGTTATCACTGATTCAGCTGGATTTATATAATGACACTTTAATCGAATTTTCCTCACGTATGGACGTAACGCCTCAAATAATGCTTACTTCTAAAGAAATAACGGTATACCATACCTCATTCAGCTCTCATTACATTGGCATTGAAAAATTCAAAGTTGAGTAGAAGAGCGGGACACCATTGGACATCCGGGTTACAAATTGCATTGCCAATATGTTGGCATTGTGTAGTAATCCTATTGAGAATCCTGCAACTCTCACTGAACTAGAATACCTAGCTTATTCATTTTCTCTCAAATATGCATCGTAATAAATAACACACCTTAAAATCTAGTATTTTGCCTAAAGCTCTCTTTTGCGCTTTTGTACTCAACATTTGTTCTGATCTCACCGCTTGAAATAATTTCGAGGAACTACTAACAATATTTGGAGCTAATAATTTGAATCTGATCATTACATACAAACTATATTTATTGACATTTCTCATGTAAATAAACGAATTATAAATACAAATTAAATATACTTAGTTTTGATTTAGAGGTAGACTTTGTAAACATTCTGCCCCTCTACAAAGGATGTGCTCGCTCGGTTCATAATAGCGAATACATTCCTTTGCTGCATTCAGCGACAAGGTGACCCATTCTCTCCAAGACAGCGATGCATTTCCTGACCATTGTGCGAGCAGAATAGAAGTGGCGTTTGAATGCGTGATTAATGACGTACATTTTACAGCAAGAATAGCTATGGTTCCATCAAATAAGTGCAGTGTTTGGCTTACAGTGAAGTAATTGTGAATGTAAAATGGTGTAATAGGAAATAATGATACTTTCAGAAAAAAATACAAGGCAGTATGTGATCAATTATGTTATTCAGTAGAGTGATTTTTTTTTGTAGGTGTAAATGATTTAATTCATTTGCGTGGCAGCCCCCTAGTGTTGTCAAATTGATTGTAAAAAAAACTTTTATCCACTTTCATTATCGCAGGTCAAACTTTCCGAAACTGAAATCAGAACACAATGTGTTGTAGTAATCAGTAACTACTAGAAACAGATACGTAAGAAGTATTATTCGAACACTAGTGTGTCCGTTCCTTGCGGATTTCAAACAGTGCGTGTAACTGGCTCCATTTCTTCTTCCAATTGAGACCGTTTGGGACACGGCCGTCAGACGAACGAGCACGCAAATGCCCTTCGCCAAGGTTTGGGGCACAGGCGGGAAGCAGGGGGGAGTAGCCTCCGTGCGATGGTATAGCATACAGAGATATTAATTTTTACCAACTTTTAATGGAAATTGACATGTAAACAGAAACTGCAGTTACACAAGCATTGATCATTACACCAAGGAAACAACGCACATTAATACTTAGAGAATGCAGTATATGAAAACCATTAAAACTAATTATAAATAAGTCAAATGAAAATTTTTAACAAAATAAATATAAACCAAAATATATACTAAATCAAGTATTATACGACAGAATTTTAGAAAAATACTGACACTATTATTGAAAGTAAACATTTAAAGAAATACGATGTTCACATCTTTCGTGTGAAAACCGCGTAATAAAATCACTTCAAAAATTATAGAGTAATGATGAATAGAGACTGAAAAAATATGTTATGAAACGTCAAAATAAGTACATAAATGTTATTGAAACAGTGATAATATGTAATAAATATGTAAAATCGTATATATTATGTAATATTAAAATACATTGTAAAACACTAATAATAAATACACTATAAAAACACATTTACATAATTCAAAATAACATTTATCAAAAATTTCCCGAAGAAAGTTTAAACATAATACAAGGTTTTAAAATCATTTGGAGAGTACAAATTGATGCACATTTTGCACCAAACAACCTTCTCGTCAGTAATAACAGCTTCATCTATTGCTATCCAGGACCCAGTTTACAACCTAGACTATACGCAATGGAAGCTGACGTACAAACAGGCGGTATCTACGAATCGTAGTGGCAGTTTGGAAGTGTTCTGGCGTCTGCGATCACCAGAGTTTCTCGGAAATTGAGGTTAAGGATCACGAAACTCGACGTCAGATTCTTTTGACACCCAAAGAAAATGATCTGTCGCCCACGTGCACTTTCCGCCACTGAGATAACTGAAGCACGCCGCACTCTAAGGACATCCCCATGCGTCTTAAGAAACTTTTTTGTAGTCTCCATGGAAGATTCCGTAATGCCTTTTAACACTACTTTTTTGTTATTAAATAGTTTCTGCATATTACACAAAGTGCATCACCTCGGCTTACACTGATCAAAAATATAAGAGCCCACTCGAACTGAAACTTTATACTTCCTGCGTGCCGCCATGGCCGCCTACTGTGCATCCCTGAGAAATCGGAGCGCGGACTTCGCTTCGCCGCGGGCACTGCGTGGCCTCGCAGAGCGCAAGGGCGCTCTGAGCACGCACGTGCTCCGTTTGACGGCCCTGCTCTAGGATAAACATGTCTAGGGTACATGCCATAATTGTGTGCAATTTTGAACCAAAACCACCGACGTAGGTGCTTCAGGGCATCAGTCGTCAGTGCAGGGCCTCTGACGCCAACCAGCGGGAAAAGATCACCGCCGCCTACCTCGATAAAAACATGCACATCACTCACGGGGCTAACGACCTTAGCAGTTGATGCGCCCGAATGCACCGAAACCAGGGAGGGCGTGTGAAGGGGGCTTTGGGCGGTTCTGCACCGGCCGCCGCGCCGCACGGTGGTCTGAACAGGGCCGAAATGGGTGCATGGCCACCAAATTTTCATTCTTGAAAAATGATTATTTCGTGTTAAATATCAATTCTACATACTTCAAATTACTAGAAACCAGGAAAAATAACTTTTATCAATGCTTACGGCCGCCATACGACACCCTCAAAGCCTAGCATTACAGCCGAGGAAAATTTCGGCCTCACAAGCAGTGAAAATACACCTATCTTTTATTGTTTATAACTTTGTTCCTAATTAACTTTTCAACTTCCAGAAATTATATGCGCTTTCATGTATGCTTCTAAATATATTAAAGCTTTTGCAGTGTCAATTATTTTTATTTTTCATTTAATTAAGCCTTTCGTAATTAAGGTATGTAAAAACTGCTTATTCTTTAACTAAGTAAATTTTCACAAGGAATTACAAAAGAAAAGAAGGCATGCACCCAAGTAATATATGTAATTGAGTGAACAATATTGAAATTTTTTCAGTTGAAACCAACCCCTCTCAAAATGATAACTATTTTAAATTTACATTAAGGGTTTGTAAAGAACATCATTACCTCCGGTCATAATACCGAAAACCTTCGCTCCTTGAAAATTTATTATCTTCTCATCTTTCAGATTTACATTAATTGCATAAAATTTTCAATTTTTTTCAAAAATATTCCACCTTGCAATTCGCCAAATTTCTTTGTTTTTTAATAAATTTAAACTTATGAAATTGAGATCTGTAAAATTGTAACATGCAGCAAATAAGTGAACTTTGACGGGCATTAACATGAAAACATCTGAACAATCTCGGTGAAATTAATTTATGTTATTAATGAATTTTAAATAGTTTTTCGTTGACAACAACCGCCTTGGCCAACCTCTTTCAAAATGGCGTCCATTTCAAGTTTACATACCGGGAGCGGTAGCTCAGTGCATCAACTGATGTCACTTCAGCGCCTCTGACCGGGAGATCCTAGGTTCGAGTCCTGACGGCGGCAGGACTTTCGACACTGGCTTTTCAGCTAGGTCAAATTCAGTCGCTGTCTGGAGGAGAATTCTAGCGGCCGACTGCTCTGATCGGTAGTTCCGTGGTTTCTCGTATCAGCACCAGGCGAAGCTGGAGCAGTACCCTTCAAACGGGCCACGGACCGCGCGCGATCTTTTCTTCCTCATCCCTCACCCCTTGCACACACTTACACTAACATGCACTACACTACCACATATTCCGGGAGACATGTCGGGAGCTTCGATCTTGTCCCGGCTGGGGCGGTAGCCCGCTGTTGGGAGAGTCCTGGTTAGGGGAAACCCCACTAGCCGACGGTAGGTCGGCCCCGGATCTCGTGTGGGAAGATCACAGCCATATCTCGAGAAGAAACATGCACTACACTAACGAGACTAATGACGAAAGCAGTTGACGCCCGGAAACACACATCAATCAATCAAGTTTACATGACGAGGTTGAAAAAAAGACAAAATTTTATTAAGTGATCTTTGACGGGCAATTTCACAAAAAGAACTAAAAACACTTCCAAGAAATTTAATAAATATTATTAAATGGATATTTCTTAATGTTTATTTCATTAACAACAGTCGCCTCGGCTGGCCTTTTTTAAAATAGCGACCATTTAAATTTTATATGACGATATTTGAAAGAAAGACCATTTCCAAAACTACGTTATCTTTGAAGGGCAATTACACAAAAACATCTAAAAGCACTTTCACAAAATTAATAACTAAAATTAATTGGACGTTTGTTGATTTTTTTTGTTAACAACAGCCGCCTCGGACTTACTCTTTTAAAATGGGGACCGTAAAGTTTACATTGAGGTTTGAAAGAAAGTGCCTTACCAACAGTAAGTGATCTTAGACGGAAATTACACAAAAACAACTAAAAACACTTCCATTAAATTAATAAATGTTATTATGTGGACATTTGGTAACATTTTTCGTTACTAACAGTCGCGTGCGTGCCTTTTTAAAAATGGGAACGTTTAAACTTTTTTGACGAGCTTTGAAATAAAGTGTCATTTCTATTTACTAAGTGATCATTGACGAGCATTTATTAAAAAAAAGGCATAGAAACACATCTCCGTGAAATTAATAAATGCCATTAAGTGAACAATTGTACATATTTTTTCGTTGCCCCGGATTTCCTCTCTCTGTGGATGCTCAGTCTGCAGTCAAAGTGTCAGCGCTGTATGTCATGAGGTGTCAGAGGGGGCGGGGTGAAATGTTCCGGACAGGAAGTGACCTCTGGCATATGCGTAAACTGTGGCATATGCATAACTGCTAAAAATAAGACTGAAGTGACATGAAGGCAAGACTCACAGGAAGCCAACTCAGGTGGCCAGGTCTCTGGCATTTCCATATCATGATACACATCACTTTTTGACTTTTGTTCAAAAGCTTTCGTGCCCCACCTCTGACAGGATAAGTAACAGAATAGTGAAATAATATAAAATGATTAATTATTGTTTGACAATAAAGGTGGCAAACGAGTAGTACACTTGTTTCAGTGTAATTCACTACTAATATTATATACTTTTTATTCCTTTTACTACTTAAAGAAGTGTTATACTGTTTTTCTACTTTCAAAAATTATCGTTAAAAACTTCATAAACACTATCTCGACATAATTTTGATCCCATTATCCCTTGAGTCATGGCGTAAATGCTTATAATATTTCTTTACTTCTGGACAAATAAATGAAGCTTTTATTCGTCTCCAATAACATTAGATAAGACCAGTATTGTTTTCAACATAAATAAATAAACAATATGAATTAAGCGGAATATTATTATTTACACTTAGAACATGTATTATTAGATTCATACTTAACGAATAGTTATTTAACCTAGCATCATCCTATGCGCGCGTTGAGTCCGTCGGGGGCCTCCGCTTGGGTGCGCATGCGCATGCGCGTGCGCGTGCGCGGCAGTGCGCGGGAGGCCCTTGCGCACTACCGCTGCGCCATCGCCATTCAACTCACGTGGAGCCGGATGGTCACAACCAGGAAACTCATTTCTCTCAGTGGCTCAAAAATGCAACGCACCAAACATTAATCCAAAATTAAGTTTAGTTAATAAACTAAAACAAGCAGAAATTTTAAGAATGATACTGTCACAGGATGCACGTTTAATGCTAGAAGTCCGTTTCTGCACTTCAAATGGGAGAACCTGCTTTGGTGTTCGATTTTGGCTGCTTCTCCACCCCCGCTAAGTTGCCGGGTGGGACAATCGGAATTATTAGAGCGCGGCTGCTCAGATGGTTTCGTGCGATCAGTTCCAGGCGGATGCTACTGTGCTGCAACGTGTGGCGCTCCCTTCTCCGTCCTCTCCCTTCTCACACCCGTCGCAGAGGCGGTTTTCGCTCTTTTTGGATCGAAAGACTTAAGCTGCATTGAGAAGACGCGAACGACACTCGGGTCAAAGATCGATTAATTTTTTAAAACAATTTTAAAAAAATTAAAAATATGAAGTGCAACGCGTGCAATTCTCTCGACCGCGTGCCTTAAAGTATTTTGGTGACTTTTACTGAGCTATATCTATTATTTTCTTCAAACATTGCATTGGATTTAAACTCGAGAACATGTCCCATAGAGCGAAATTTAAGTCCATTGAAAATGAAAAAAAAAATGGTTTTCGATGCGTGTGCGTGCCGCTTTAGGGCGGTGGCGACGGCGGTGGGCACGGCCGGTGGGCGTTGGACATGCGCGGCGCGTGCCCGCGTGCCGAAACGCACGGCCCCGCGCGCGTGGGCGCCCGTGCGCCGCGGGCAGGCACGCCTGGCGCCGTGGCTCTTCAAACACCACTGCGCGCCGCGCCACGCCGCCCGTCAGCCCACGGCATATGGCTCGGCGGCACTACGACGGGACAGCTGGAGAGAGCGATTTTCAGAAGAAAGGACAGTTTTGACCGCTGGTGCTGGCAGCATAACTGAAGGTTCTGTGGTCGTTGTGTCCTTGAGCCTATTGACTCTCCTTCCTCCATACCTTCGTTTACAGTTGGCCGACTTGTAAATGGCGTCGACACTTCCTTTTGTGATGTCCTCGTCCGTCGAAAATACGGTGCTCAACCAGAAATAATCGTAATTGGGAAGTAAAGTGCTATGTGCACGTCTGTAAAAAAAATATCTTTTTTAATAAACATTACATTGAATTTACTTTTTGTGTGATAAGAATTATGTTTATTTTAAAACAGTCTTGAATGTGAGATCCGTACTGGTTCATGTGTTTCCGGCGCCTATGATGTAAGGAGCGTGTATTTACATTCGTTGCAGTTTTTTTTTAAAATTTGAAGAGATTTTTCCACATACGTAATCAAATTTAAATATTTCTCTTGAGTCGCGTACGTGCATATACCGTAGCATCTTCTGCATAGTTATGCCTCACGGGAGCCATAACTAAACACTTTACGAAGAGGCATGGCTGAACAGCTGTCGCGGCGGAGGGATACTTATCTGAATTACATGTGACGTCCCACTTGTTTAGCGAACTGTCATTTTGGTTCGTTCGTAGTCGGATTCTTCTATAGCTTGCCCGGAGAGAGCATTTACCTTCAACGCGGTAGGAATGGGATTGACAGCTGTGTCCTGCTCCTAACCATTGGTTGCGGCCGTGCGGCGACCTTTGAAAGAGCATAGTTTCCGAGCGCGTCAACTAGGAGAACTTGGCCTTACATTCCAGATTTTAAACATAAAGCACTTCAAGGTTACGAGGGGGACTCTGTCCCCCCACGAAGAGGGGGATTCTATCATCCTATCGGAGACTTCGCTACGACTTACATTTTTGGTTTTGCAGCTCGGGCTTGGATCACACGTCTCACTCTGCTTCCGGCTCGTGTCGTTGAAGTGCCACTAAGTTTGAATCGGAGTATAGTTCCGCATGTGAAGTGTTTGCTGTACTTCGGAAGGTACTGATGGATCTACCCAGCTGGAAAGTGAGATCCGGCGCCGTCCTACATGTCGGTGCCTTCCCCAGCGGTTGCAGGCTCTGAGCCCTGGACTGGTGTCTCCCCACATGCGTCGGAGAGTAGTGCATGAAAGTGTAAATGTTTAAGGGGAGAGAATGGGACAAGAACGAGAGAGGAAAGAACATACACGATCCGTGGCCATTTTGGTACTGCTCCAGCCAACGGCAAGTTTCACCTCCTCCGTCGTTCGACGCTGTTTTGCCAGACCTGCGGTACCAGTGACAGTGGATGCTCTTGAAGCGTGATTTGTTTCATTGTTGACTCTATGGCACGTCGCACTACTCGTCTACTCTCCACTTCCTTGCTCTATTGCAAGGCAACCAACTTGGCGGGCACTGCGTCTAGAGAAACAGGGTCAAATTTGGGGATAATAATTCACATTTCCTCTACCAACGAAAATAAATTATCCTTATAAATAAATACTCGTGCGGGTGCAGTTTGGCATGCCTGCTCTTTTGGTCACTTGAAATGCATAGTTTTTATGGAAAAGGTTGTACCTGGAGTTCCTTAAATCTTTGTTGTTTAAAACGATGTTTAGTCGACCTTTATAATAAGTTGGTAAAGGATTTTAAGATGCGGCACCTTTTCAAAAATATAGCTTATTTCATATGGATAGTTTAATGTGTGTAATGGGGGGGATGAAAGAACACAATTTGTTGCACCTTTTCGCGAGATTACTATATTAATCCACCTTTTCCCTCTTCGGCACGTTTTCCTCTACACTTTTTCTGTGGTTTTAAAAGATTGGGCTGAAAAATGTATTTTTTCTTTTCTGAAACAGCTTTTTAAAATCTCGTTTAATCAGAAGTCAACCATAATCTATATTAATATATAATTTACCAAACCAACAGTAATTTATATCTCAGCACCGGCCTATCTGCAGCTGTGAAGTTACATTTAAATTTCGACAGAGTTTCTGCAGCATTGTAGCATTCCCCCGTTGAATTTCCTGCTGCCCTGACAGTCAAATCAGGATTTGTTCATTTAAGTAGATGTGCAGAAATCCATTTGTCTGTGACCTGAGAGAAATGTTTCCCTTGCCCTCGTGTCGCCGTCAATACTAAAAGAGCACTGGCAGCGCTTGTGCCCCCCTTTCTGGATTTCGAGGGGAAAGGGGAAGCGAATCACTTCTTGCGCACTCCGTAAAGTAGAAACATTTGGCGAAAAATGATAAGAATTTTCTAGAAATGGAGTTTATGTAATGGTTTAAACCGTACAGTTGTTTCATCAAGACCTTTTTTTTTGCACCTTTTTGTATGAATTTTCAGAACATTCCCCCACCCCCACTTTTACGACCATAATTTGCACCTTAAAATCCTTACCCTAATAATAAGACATATCGTTTTCTCGGTGCATCGCCAAGACGCCGTGCCAGTAGAGTTGGTGAAGGACGCTTCTCTTTCACCCGAGAGGTAGGCTCTGTCTTTTTCAAGATTATGCAGTTCATGTATAAACAAAGATATCGGCAATAGGCGAATGAAGTTGCTTGCTGAGTCTTGAGATGATGGAGTTCAGACTCTTTCATTATTTGGGTGGGCTCTCTAGCTGTAGCTGCAGTGGTATTCATGGGTTTCTAAGGATGAATACACTTTCCCGAAGGGCGTCAACCAAGTTGGGTGAATGGGATAGTGTTTGTCGGTTACAGATACCAGAACCACTAAGGGAGGGGATCACTCATTGTCGGATTGTAAGGATTGCAAATTCGAATGGAGTCTTCGAATTCCCTCGAAATTGTTAAAATTTTGAGATTTCCACCAAAAAGAAAAACCCGATCTTGGATATTTCTGTCTCATCGTGGCAGTTGAGCCGAATGCCTCGTTTTATTGTTCCTCGTGCGCGTAATTAACTGCGACCTTGGAAAAATACTGCAGGCGGCTTAATTAGGTCGGTGCATGTCGCTGTCAAATGGAGGGTCTACTGTAGATTCAGAACTAACCCAGCTTCCAATGAGTTCAAAAGAAGTGTATCTCGATCTTTTACTGTTAATGTTTAATTAATATGATAACAAAATTAAGATGTAGGTATTAATTTATCGATAAAATCATTAACGCAAACTACTAATGGATGAAGGAAAAGTGCGAATGCAAACAAAGAAAACTTTCAAACTTTCCGTTGCGAGACACAACCGCATCGTAGTCTGTTTAATAACGCTTCGGTTGCAACACACAACAGATTACCACGCAGATTAACAAGATTATAGATACTACCACATAGAACGTCTGAGTTCTGCACGCAAGGCTCATGTCAGAGCACGTGTCACATCTGGAAGATGCGCTGAGATTATGAAGATTTTTCGAAAGCAACTTGCATCCCAAAGCATCGTGGTGGCTGAAGTCGCAGATCTTCGAAGTGAAGACACAAAAGACAGCATATTTCTTTTTCCTCTTACATTCGAAAGATCTTTGGGCCACTGAAGAAAGTGCTGAATGTAAATGGTCGGTTGAGGCGGGTGCCCATGTTCCATCACAATTTCGAAATCCGATGGTTTATGTATTGCAGTAAATCACACCTGCAATATGTCTGATAGTATCCTTGTGGCAGATAAAATAGTCTTTAATGAAGAAAACAGGATGCTTTTGGGAAAGTTTTAATTTTCTTTAGGCTCCGAATTATTTGTTCCTTTTCTAACCTATTCATTTAGGCTCAAGCGGAAAAGGTCTCTTGTTTCTTTGAAAGCATTCTGTGCGGATTTTCTTCGTAAAGATTTCTCATTTACACTCTCCACCTCTTTTACAAGTAGTTTTTAAGTTTTCTTCGCATTTTCTTCTGCGCCTTTTTATGTAATTTTATTGCTCATTTCATAGATTCTTTGCTAAAACCAATATTTACACAGTACTGGCATACACATTCCGTTTCTTCTTTTATTTTGTCGGGATAATATGATTTCTTGCTGTCGATAATTATCTGAATATGTGTCGATAATTATCTGAATACATTATCTGATAATTATATTTGTGCCTAATCAGTAATTTTATTTTGTTGCAGGTAAGACGAGATACTACCTGCAGAAGCTATCATGGGATCTTCTATCTGCTATGCAGAATATGAGGTAGTTTTTACAATATAATTCTGTACGCAGCCAAATATAAACAGTAACTGATCTCGTTTCATCGAAGCTGAATCTGTCAACCATAAACGCTGATTTTACAGAATATAATGCAATACTCCAATGATACGAATAAATAGAAATTAGATTGTTGGATTGTTACAAAATGAATGTATTTAGTAAAATAAGATTTTTGTGACATTGAAATGATTTAAACCGAAAACGAATTTAAAAAAGTGGAAAATAAAATAATGTAAATGCATGGGATTTTGTTCGCTCGGGAGAATTGTGCCTCTCACTCTATTGTGCTCGGAATCTTTCCTTTCTCTCTCGAGAATAAACTCTACTTCAGACCCTTGTTATATAAATAACAACTATATAAATATATCACTCACTTTAACGACATATTCGTCAGATAAAGTATTCCTTGTGCAGGGAGACTAATTCGTAAGTAGCGGCTATCTATGTATGAATGTGTACCGAATTGTTCCCAGCAGTTCGTAAGACTAACGATATTTCCCTAAAAATCGAAAATGCAATATACTGAATGGCCAAAACCGGAATGCGACATAAATTATTCAGGTTGGACCACCTAAATTGGCCACAACTAACATGTTCGAAACGGTTTGAGTTATCAGGGTGCGGTTTGTGGTAAGTTTTGTAGGTGATGGAGGAAAAACATATTTCGTTTTTTAATTTGTAACTTTTTAAAATTTCTGATATATTGATGCTACATTGATTTGTTTAAATTGAAGTACATATATCTTTTTAATCGTCTTTCTAAAGTACCCGAAGAGGTAAAAAATTGATAAAAGTATTGTTAATATTTGAAAAGAAACTGTGTACAAATAGGCTTCCACCTTTTGTTTTTAGAAACCATGTTCTCCGCAACGGAGTCCATTAGGCGAAAAAAGTGTATCCTTCACTCGAGCGGCATTCTGCAGGTAGAAATCGAAATTGAAACGTCCCGCTTTCAATGTAGCGGTACTTACATGTATTGCTTCCTTGCATTGACTTCCTACTTAAATGTTCATATATTTATGTATGAGCTTCAAGAACAACAAAGAAATTCTTTGTTACTGCCTGCTCCGAAAACTGAAAATTGTAGGGATCTTAGAATGCGGTAATGTAATAATTTAATTAAAGATCAACGTTACATTGTAATAGTTACCTATGAGCCCAAGTCCAAGTGTGAATTTGTGAGTGTTTTATCTTAATTGATGGATCACTTCCATTGTGGAATAGGAACAGGAATTTTATTGTCTTGCTACCAGAAGAATTAGTGTTTTTGCTTCGAACTAATTCAGAAACAAACGAACGGTGTGTAGGAAAGAATTACAAATACGATTAGTTACTTGCGCTGAACACCCGCAGTTTTAATTTTGATTTCTCGCAAACAAGAGGACCAGCAGCAAAGTACAGACCCTTTTTGTTATCCAGACAACTGTTGTGGTAAACATGACTTCTAAGCAAATATAGAAAGCACATATTTCTAGTTTCTTTCCGATTATTCATAGTTTATATATTGAATTAATTCCACGTACTTCAGAATGTTGGTCCAAAAATGTGCCCTTCAAAAAAAAGTACAAACCAATATCTCAAAAATTAAAAACGTTACAAAAACCAAACAAAACGAAATGTATTTTCCATATCATGTACAACAATTTTGCGCAAATCCCAACCCGGTACCTCACACTGTTTCGAAGACATGCGTCGAGGTAAACTTAGATGGACTGCCCTCTATAAAAAAATCGGTATTTGGATCGTTTTATTGCAGAAAGCAAAACATAATTTAAAAGAAAAACGATAAACGAGGTGTATATTTTCAGGAAAAATCAAGAACAATGTTTCCAAGACAAGTCTGTCGTCATACTGTCTCTTCAGTGTGAGGAATCATTTCTGGGAAAGAACTTACTTTATATTTCTTTACGTTGGTTCGAACCAGCCGTTCTCTTACTATTAATGTCAATGCCCTTGGTTCCGCCCGCGCCGCCCCACCGCCTCCGCCTCAGCGCCACCGAATTTGCCTTCGCCCCGACCCAAAGAACAACCCCAGAAAATATTTAAGAAGGGGCATTTAAAAGGAACATGAAAAGAAGAACTTGTAATTGAATTAATTCACGGTGATACTTATTGAAATGATACATTAATTTCAATTGTATTATTTAATTTATAAAAAATTGAAAATGAAAACATATAATCGATATTTCATTGAATCTCTCTTCTACGTTTTCTACTGGAATTTGAATTGAAACACGGGGACATTTAAAATATATTTAAAAAAAGTTAATATTGCCCAAATAATGCCCGCGTGACCTCACTGTACCCGCCCCGCCATCTCGGTCTCCATCGCCACCGCCTCCGCCTTCGCGACCGCCGTCGTTGTCGCCGCCGCCGCCGCCACATTCCAACGATGTCATCGCTGACTGACAGTCGGGCGGACGTTCCTCGAATACTTAAGGCTTTTCCCCAAGCAGTCGCTCCGCCTCCATATCCCTAAGCGCTGTGTCCTTCGGAGAGGCGCCATCAAGCCTTTTGTAGCTGCTCTTCAATGTACTTTGTAATGGCCTGCCTTTGCGTTAAGAATCGGGGCTTTCTGGATATTGCGATTGCGGCGAAGAGTAGCTACATTGTCAGGTAGATGTGGAAACGAAAGCAGAGCATTGTAATTTTCAAAGTTTAGTGTGGGAAATGCTTCTAATTATATGAAAAGTGAATATTCATCTTTATACTTACGGACTTACACTTATAGAGACGCGTAAGGATTACTTTTTTTTTTCGACTACATTTCTGCTTGGAAAATTGTCTCTACCTCACGAGTGAGCAACTTCAGACGTATCATATTAGTTATGTGCTAAATACAGAACAAAAAATTGTTATCTATAAAAAGCTCTCTTGAGATAATGCAATTGAACTCCCGTATTCATCAGACTTGAGGTACCACGTAAGAAAGGTGCACACGTTAGAGCTCATCAGATACGATATAATTCTGAAGCGTTCAAAGTTCGCAAAATCTGATGATGGGGATTTGTATAGTAACCTTAGTGACCTAAAAATTAAATAATACCACGACTTATTTGACTTGAAAACGAGTTGCTGCTACATCGCCATATTTACTCTCTAGTATGAAGGGCTCACAGACATGTCGCACCACCTTTACCACAAAGACTTGGAAGTTTATTTAAGAAGGTTAGTTATTTTTCTTCGAGTTAAATTCTACTGGACCCTCGGAAAGAATAAGACGGGACTCAGTGAGTAGCAGACGAAGCAATGTAAAAGCCTCTGTGAAAGGTTAGAGAAGGAAAGGGAAATATTCCTGTCCGTTCTGGATTCGAACTCTGATCATTCTAGCGCGCGCTTCGGTCGCACCTTATCGACCACTTATGTCACACTATGATACGTATCGTTTCTTATTCTTGGCCACTTTCCAGCCGTCTGAGTGGGTTACAAGCTGAGATGTACGGACATCTCGTTACAAAAGAGAAATAAAAAATCCCTCCTGCATCTCTCGCTACAGAGAATAAACACAGAAGTCAATATGTAGTATCAAGAGCACTAGAAGAGGGAATGTTTCAGGAAGAAAGAAGAGGCGAAGAAAACTGTAGACGTCGCTGAACTCTGTCAAAGTCGATGGAGCACGGGTGGAAGACTAATGGAACAGCATGGAAATTGCATATGGGAACTTGCTAACTGCCAAAAAGCAAATGATAATGATGATCCCTGATTCCGATGAATATCCGTGGTGTTCGGAAAGAAAAGTTCCACAATTTCTGAGGCTCAGGTGAAGATGAAAATGATGTGCTGAATATTAAGAACTCGAGGCATCTCCCGAAGGAATCGGCACTTTCTGAATAGAAGGTATAATCGAGAGGATGTGGAGCAGTATGGATGTTCGACTGCGTCTGAGCCCTCATTAGATTTGCTGTCTGTGTCAGAGACGGAGTCCCTAACACTACATGTTTCGAGCCCGTTCCTTCAGATGCCTTCGTCATACGACCACGTATTATCTGCTCTTGCGAGATCGTCAAGGATACGACGCACGAAAAACAGAAGTTCAACGTATGATCTGCTGCAACATGATTTTTCTCCAAATTTCGAAAGAGCGACGCCAGCAGCCCTACTATGTTGACCTGGAACCCTAACCTACCGCTTTTCAAAGCGTAAATGCCAACCCGATTCCGTTTTGGCCGATTGCCGATGGGCAGCACTGGAGGCGAAGCAGCGGCGAAAACCGGTAACTGGCAGCCCCGCAACGCAGCCCAGCCCATCCCATCCCAGCCTTCCCTCGTAAATCGCGCCTTCTGACTTACAGCGCCGTCTGATGGATGGAACCCGCACCTGCTGGGACGCCATCCGTCGCATCCAATCCGTATTTGGCAGACGGCGACCACCTTATTTGCTTTTCCCTGATCATCTCGCGGAGATTTTACCGTACTTTTTGGCATCGCTTCTTCATTTTCGTTATTAAGCCTGAAGAAGGAAAAAAGAAGGAAAGAAAAGATATAAATAAATTAAACCGTCCGCACTGAAACGGGTCTTTTAATGCGGTAGTTTAAATGCACGAGATTTGGACGTGCTAGGTTCACCTCACGGAATAAGGAAGTGGCCTTGCAGATGCCAAGTTTCGCGCTGAAGGTATTCGTAGTGCGTTTGCGTGCTGGATCTAAAATTGAATCAATTCGCGGAATTCATGGTGCCGAGAGGCAGCAGTGTTACACTTCACTCGTTCTGAATTTTCTTTCTTGTTCTCACACTTTTCTGACAAAACCTGCTATAGGACACAGTTGGAAGCTATGAACTGGGGCGTTTTTGTTGATATAACGGGAGTCTCACCTGTTTTCCTTGCGTGAGACGTTTTAGATCAGAATAGTTTGACAGGAATATATAATTGTACTTGTTGAAATTTTTGGGGAGACTTTCATTCTTTGTTTAAATGAAGTATTGGAGTGGTGCAAAGTTTAGGTTCAAGAAAGAAATCAACGTCTAGCCTATTTCTGTTTATCTTTTACTACATCTTCAAGTCAATATTTCTCATGTATGGAATAGTCTTTTCACATCATGAATAAACTTCATTGTATAATTTCATAACCTACATGAAACTGCATTATTATTTGAACTAATTGTTCTGTACAAGACTAATTTATTATTATTATTATTATTATTATTATTATTATTATTATTATTATTATTATTGTTGTTATTAATTAAATGAATGGTATAGAAATGTATCTTCCTTAACCAGTGCCATCGCAACCATTTCCAAGCCTAAATTAAAAGCAATCATTTTTATAATAAAAAAGTGACTCTTTCCTTTTTCTACGAAAGAATCTCCGGAAGGTTTGTGTTCACTAAGGAATACCACAGATGCAAAAGGAAATTGACGAAGGTTTCTCCATGAATTGATATTATGTAACGAAATACAAACATTCCCAAAACTAATGATCTGCCAGAAGCTTTCGCTTTAAAGATCGTATCAAAGTGGCGAGTGGCGAGTCTTTTTGTATGTTGTTTTCAACAGCTTTTGTAGAGGTTATGTCGGACACTTGGTTGTCTTAACGACGAACAAACTCTTTCACTCGTATCAAACTGACATTTTCACAATCGAGAACAAATGGACCCTCAAACGTTGTGACATGTGTTTATCTCTATTTTTATAGTGAACAGTGATTGAATCGTTTCAGGATTTGTAACCTCTCGCATTGTCATTTCGTCAGTCTTAGAGATTGAGTATTAAACGATATCAGACAATACTTTGAGGTTTTGATTTTCTTGCAGTGTAAATGTTTTTCTATCGTAACTTTTCCACTGTTTTAGTATGAGGAATTTTCCATATCCTTCGAGAACGCCGGATGGAATCGTGGGGAAGAGTCGGGAAGGAACTAAAATATACTCCTTCCACTCCGCTGCTCAGTGTAAGCGAACGAGGCGTTTGCTCGCGCTGGTGGGGACGCCAGTGGCCAATTTCTTTCGTATACTGCTATTCAAATAATAAAATCTGCAATCAGTAAATCTGAAAATACTTTAAACGTCTTAAAAACGGACGCGCCTCACTAATCCAGTGTTGGGGAGGGAAATACAGCTCGCGCTCCAACGAACTATCTTCGGCGCAATCCACAAAGGTTTACTTGCCCGACTTCTGTCGCTGTCTTGTGGACTGTCGGCCAGCTAGCTGTCCTCGTGTTAACGCTCGTAGCCTTCAACTGGGTCTGTCCAATCTCCATTTCTTTTACGGGATATCTCCCATTTTCACCGAGTTAGAGAATCCTCCCTTGCACATTCTTTGAAACTGAACATTTCTTTTATGTGCAAGTGCAACGAAAAGAGTAAACAGTTGTAGAGAATAAGATTTATCAATTTTAAGAACTACATGTACACCACAAAACACATTATAAACCGTTTCAAACGCTTTTTTGCTGCCCATTTTACCCTGTCGCACCGAAGTGGCGATGGATGATGATAGGTCACCCAGGCATGTGTGCCAGGAGGCACTTTCTGGAAAACATTGAAACAAATCTTATCAGTGACAAATTAAAAAAAATGCACTAGATAACTGAGAAATGTCAGGGAAATTTGATCCGGGAAGTGAGAGGCCATATGATTAAGTATGTTTACTCATCGAACGAATCGTTTCCTATAACGCAGCGGCTCCCACAAAGCGTTTTGCATCCTAACGAGGCGTCAAACGCTCGCGGCAGATTCCGATCGTGGGAAGGAGCGTGGCGGCGAGCGTTTCCGGGTGACGGGCGAGCGTGGCGCGCCGCGCGGTCTCCTCGTCGCGGGAAAGCGGCGCAGGTGGAGCGGAGCGGGAATGCACTTGATACGCCGCTGCGCTTCTGGCGAGGACGCACGGCAGGACGCGAATGCGCTGCCGCCGCCGCGGAGGCTTTTTCTCGCGCCAACCGCCGCTACGCGAGACACGCCGGCGGTTTTTACCCTGCAATGAAGTGGTGCGAGCTGTCAGGCCGACGGGGGGATTCTCTGTTTCTTTGTCCTCCTTTCACTCTACCTCTTGCCTTTGCTTCTTCCCTTATCTCAGCTTCTCTCCCTCCCTCCCTCCCTCCCTCCCCCCTCCCTCCCTCCCCCCCCCCCTCTCTCCTCCTCCCTCTCTCTCCCTTCCCCCTTTCTTTTTTCTTGTCTCTGTCACTTGTCTCTCTCAACTCCTCCCTCCTCTTGCCCGCAAACCCGTCTCCCTCACTCTCAACCCGTCTGTCTGTCTGTCTGTCTTTCAGTCGCCGGTCGCTCTCGTTCCTTCGAGAATCAAGTTGAGCAGACTCCCCCTTTTCTGTCAGTTACTATATCATATTGATTTTCAAACAGACAGGTAGATTGGGGCGATTAGGATGCGTTACTGATTAGTGTTCCATCGTTTCTCGATTTTATTTGTTATTCTCATTTCTATGCACTACGCCAGTAGATTATTTCCGTCGAAATGCCCCGTTACATCTCCTTTGGTTTGTGCGTCACTTTGTGTTTGGTCCTTCCTGTTTCACGTAAACCTGTCCGTTTCTGACAGATCATTTGCATTAACAGTTTCAGATCGAATCGATCCACACCCCAGGCTCAAGATGTTTGCAGGTGTCGACGCTGAGGTCGGGTAGGCCTACTTCTGAAGTTATGGCAATCTCGTTCGCACCACTGAGATGAGTTGGCACGACCGGATCCTTCGCTGACTAGA